>KE158957.1:87246-120770 GCA_000411055.1 Leavenworthia alabamica | reverse complement strand
GACCCTGGGTTAGGGATCGGAGCGTAGTGGAGCTACAGTGGAGTAAACATAGTGAGGTGGATTTGTGGGGGAATATTTTGTGTACCTTGTATAGTTAAACCAAAGATTTGGTTCAAATTTAGAATCATGATATTAACATATGAGCCCGTTCGTTCCCTCCCATAGAAGTAATGAAGATCACTCAGAAAAGAAAAGACTTAACGACTAAAAGAAAGCTTAGAAATAATGAAAATAAGCCAAATATTCTACCCAGTTCTAGCACGATGCATCAATATCAATAGAACAACTCTTCCATAAAGAAAAAGATCTGAAATTACTCCCCACAAAAAATACTAAAACTCAGTGAGAACTCTAGATTTCACCGAGTAAAACCTCTAATTTTTTTTCTTTGTATTTTTCGATCGATTGATCAACCTTCTTTTCAATTAATCATTTTCACAAATCAATAAAACCACATACTTCACAAAATTCTCTTTTCTAGTTTGTCTTTGTTGTGTGATCCCTAAAAATAATAATTTTCTAAGATTTGTGTGAACCTCTTTTGGCTCAACAAATATCATTTTGATAAAACAAAATTGTTGACGAAAGTTTTAATTTAAAATGCTTCAGACAGATTGATCCTCAAAACTTTGATATTATAATTTTAGTCAACTACATTTCAAATTCGAAGCTTTATTAATTATCCATTTATAACATTAATTCCATTGTGAATTATATGGACTTTAATATATTTTAAAGTCAGAATTAGGGAAGATTACTAATCTTAGTGAAATCAAAATTCTTAAATCAATAATTGAATAGTCTCCAAAACCAGAACTGCTACAACAACAACAAACTCGATAAGCCTTCTCTGTTCTAAATGATAGTCGAGAATCAGATTTCCAACGCTAGACAGGACATGGTTCTTGTTGTCTAGATTTCAATTTCACATTTCGTTCTTCATAAGAAGCTGAAACAAAAACAACAGGATCATACATGAGCTCCCGATCTTTGTATTTTCAAATCTTGCAGTGAGTATCAAAGACTTACGCTCAGTAGGTCGAGATAATAAAGGAACGTGTACTGCTTTTTTCTTCTTTTTTTCATCGCCATTGCAGGAGCTTTGATCTGTTAACAAACACAAACTTTTGAGTTACTACATCGGGTAAAGGACAACAAAACGGATATCTTACCATTGCCTACAGGTAAACAGTTGCGGAGAGCCTCCTGGAATATCACAGACTCTAATTGGTATGTTAACGATTCTTTCTTGAAATGAGACCGCAGTGACTCTGCAGCGCCTTTAGGCATGAAAAATGGGCATTAGCTTTAGCTTCTGGATCTGAAATTAGTTTCAAGATATCTAGAGCAAGCTTTATTACCTGAAGAACAAATGAAGTTAACATTTTCAAATTCACATGTACGGAGAACTAAGGGTATCTCTGAGGCTAAGAGGTATTGAGGTTTTCTTGGCGTTTTCTTGGTGTCCAACAATGTATCTATCACCTGCGTTTGTACCATTCAGTTCATCGCAGAATCAACATACAAATAAAATATAAAACCTTAAAGGTTAGATTAAGCTGGAAAGATAATTGGAACAAACACAAGGTTTCCAAGAACTTACATCAACCGATTCGACACCCTGCCCAATCATGAATAGCACGGAGACCATGCAGCGGATTTGGTGCCACAGGAAAGCACTACCTCTCATTGTAAATGTGCAGAGCTGAGCACCCTCGTGGCTTCACAAGAAAAAGAAGCAAGTACATGTGTTTTAGGACCAAAAGACAAAACTTCAAAGTAAATGATCAGAGTGACTAGTATGAATTTAACAATGGCTGCCAGTATACCCCAGATCATGCAAATTATCCCTTGTTCCTGTGATTTCTAGAACATGACTGTGCTTTCCTTTAATTCCAGTTTCACTAGTCATAACCCTACAATCCTAATGGTCTGATGTTATAGACCCCTAGTTCCTGAAACCCCTGGGGTCCAACGCGATTGTCCTTACTTGACTTTATACTTACTCTAGAACAAGTCAATGATCACTAAAGAATACAAATGCATTTTGAATTCATAAACAGGGGAGGATAGAAAATTTGTTTGAATGTGGTTTACCGAGCCCGACCTATTTTGACAAGGAGATACTTCAAAGAAAGTAACACGTCGTGTATAGCAATGCACATTTGCAGCATCCATCTTGCAAAAGTTTCGGAAATCATGCTCCCCGACGAATTTCTTACCAGCAATGTCCATGGCCTAGAGGAAAACGCAAATCAAAATAAGCATCTACATTAACTTTGAAGTATATTTGACTTTATCAACGAGTGTAGAGATGACTGCACCGAAAGATTCAGGTTTTGTCTCCAGAAGAAATATTTGTATTCTCTAGCAGAGCAACTGAACCTGTATGTACCAAGGGAAAAAAAAAAAAGAAAAAAAGTAAGCATACATCTTCCAATAATAGTTCACCATGTATTCTGGAGTCTGAAAAGCGTAATCGTGCACATAACAAGAAAGGTAGGAAAAAGACCTTGCATGAAAGTCAATAGGAGCAGGAGACCATCCAGTAACTCTGATGTCATCAGGGAGAGCACGATTCAGAACTCTTACATAATCATATTCAGGTCCTAAAACCAAAAAAATGTAGAGAATTAAAGCAGCACCATTAAGAAGGGGGAAATCACAAAATTGAATTTCATTTTCAGAGTAAACTTACTCTCCCCCATTTTCACATTAACATGGTTTTCAGATTCTCCAGGAGGTGTCTTCAGTCTGGATCTTAAAAACAAAGCAATCACCTGCATCAACAATCGAATCAGAATGAGCATTGCTTCCACAAGCCTACCGTTGAGACATCAGGGAATTCTCCTATCAAAATGTTTTGAAATAACACAAGCACAATGAGAAATAGGTTCTTAAACTGATGACATTAGATGATTCTATGGGAGATATATCATTGACATACAGGATAATTTGCTACTGACAACTGGTGATCCACAAGGATTTACAATCGAGAGTAAAAGACACAATAGAATGTAAAATACAAGAGATGCCCAAGCAATCCACCTGCCCTGTTGACGAAACACCTCTATCTGTTCTCCCACATCTCGAGTAATTAGACTGTTTCTTGTCACCAACTAAAAGGCGTGTCCTTTCAAGTGCTTTGAAAATTTCAGACTGCGGGAGAAACACAAGTTACACATGACATCATGTTTATACAAATTAGAAATTCGTAAACAAAGAGAACACAACCACACCTCAACACTTGGTTCCATTTGTGCTTCTGCCGAAAAGCCATAAAATCTATAACAATAAAAATTTATGATTAGGAAGATGAAACGGCGTTGAGAGGAGAAGTAATACATATAACATACCTCTTACCAAAATACATGATTTTTAGAGCAATATATCTCTTTGAGATAAGATGAGTCAGTATGCTATTATCATCTCCTTTTCTAACTCTCCTTCTCCTAACTATGCTATTAGAATCTGACACTGACCGATCATGCTTCAATTCCATCTAAAACATAAACATTGCAATTCATGGAAATTTCCGAATGAAATCGTTTCAGGTTAAATCAAACAGTAAGAATATACTCTCACCTGTTGGCATTGACAACTTGAAACCTGAGACAACAATTTGGCATTTTCCATCTCTAATTCCTGATGAGATATTAGAACAAAACAAAAACCTTACAAAAATTAAGAACACAGGAGAATTAACCAAAGCTTCAAAGTCAATTCCAGCAACTGTGTATTTGAATCGTTCCACAACAAAATTCTAAACTACCAAACATAGGCAAAGATACTACAGAGAGCTTAAATTTTGAAGCTGCGAAGATGACAAGTAGTTTGGAGATTCTACCTTCACACGATTACGGAGATACATTAATTCGGTTACAATAGCGGATTCAGAGTTATTGCAGTCGGGATTAGCTTTTCCGCCGGATATAGTCATTTTACAGCGGCAGCGATTAGGACGGTTATAACTTTGACGGCGATGAATCTTCAAGCTCTCCCGAGACTTGACGCCGGTAGGATTCAACGACGAGGTTATACAATCTTTGGATTTGGGATACACAGAGATCTGCTAATGTTTCTGTATTATTTAAGAGCTTTTACATTTTCTTTTGTTTGAAATCGGCCTAGGCATACAGGACAGATTGTTCAGAATTCTGACAACCGACTCCTACTCAATTAAACACTGTCAAATAGGGCTGGGCGTTCGGTACTCGATTCGGATTTGAGTAATACCTGACTAGGTTTGGATTTTTCGGGTAAAAAAATTTTGTACTCATATAGATACATATAGAATTTCGGATCGGGTTTGGATTCGGTTCTTTTACTCGGGTTTGGATTCGGTTCTTTTACTCGGGTTCGGTTCGAGTTGGATACGGTTCTTAACAATTATTACATATAAAAATTTAAAAATAAAAATTAGTACATGTAAATATCTAAAAATATCATAGTATAATACGGTTCGGATAATATCATGTTTACTCTATCAACATTTATTAAATTTTAATTAAAATATCAAAAATACTTAACAAAACTTTTGTTAAATTTCACAAATATAACGAATAATTTAAAAAATTCAATTATTTTGAGTATTTTAGTTATTATAATCTTAAGCTAATTGATCTTTTTGAATTTATAATTATTGTTTAGGTAATTATTTTATATAAAATCTTAATAAAATTAATATATATTGGTATATAATTGTATTTCGGATACATATCGGGTACTTATAATTTTTCGGGTTCGGTTCGGGTTTTCAGGTATGAAAATTTTACTACTCATTCGGATATTTTATAGTTTTGAGTTCAGATTTGGTTCCTCTTTTTCGCTTCGGATTCGGTTCGGTATTTTGGGTTCGGGTTTTTTGCCCAGGCCTACTGCCAAACAATCGTTCTGTTTCGGGTGATTTTTTGCTATATCACTCCCTAAAAATAATGTTTTCTGATAAGTAAATTGTAAAATGTCAATTTCAACATAAATTATCGGTAAAATGCGTTGTTATAGATCAATTAAATTACTTTTTGCTAAAATCTATTTAAACTAAATATAAATTCAAAAAATCTATTTGAACTTTAATTATCAAGTCAAAATCAACATTAAGCTAAACGGAGTTAATTAACATTTAAATCATGTTGAGTCAACTTATATGTAACTTTAGAAATGGGCCGATTTCAATCCAAACAATTAATCTGGTGCATATTTATAATATCATATTAATTTTTTTTTATTTAAAATAACTTGTTTAATTACATATTTTTAATTATATGTTTAAAAATATTTATTTAATTTTAAATTAAATAATTTTTATTATCATTAAATATTTCATGAATATAAATTAAAATTAACATTAAGTATTTGAAGATACATATATTCAAACTCTTTAGAAAACAGTTTTAAAATTTTTTTTGGTGATCTTAGTTCAAATCGTCAACCTCTAAATATTTACCGGATTATTTTAACCACTTGACTACGATCATCATCTAAGTCAAAAAGAAAAAAATCACACGGTAAAAGATTTGAAATCGAGACTTCAAGTCTTGTGTTCGTAAAAATAAATATAAAATTTGATTTATCAAATATATAATGTTAATTTAAATTTATATTTTTCAAATATATAATGGTAATAAAATTATCTAATTTAAAATTATATAAATATTTTAGATATATAATTTAAATTTTATAATTAAAAAATGTAATTAGAAAATAATTTGTTTTAAAAGTAAAAGAATTTAATATGATATTATAAAAACACACTAGACTAATAGTTCATGTTGAAATCGGTCTATTTCTAAAGTTACATATTAGCAGACTCATCATAATTTAACGGTTTACTAAATCTGTTTAGGTCAATGTTGATTTTGACATGATAATTAAAGTTCAAATAGATTTTTTGAATTTATATTTAATTTAAGTAGATTTTAGCATGGTGATTTAATTCATGTATAAAAACACACTTTGTTGTAGTTTATGTTGAAATTGATATACTCCTTCTTTATTTTATTTTATTTTAAAATTAAATTTAAATTACAAAATTGAGTCCAAATCAGATAAAACCCATGTTTTTCTTATTGGGTTTATGTTAATCCCAAAGCAAAAACTAAAAATATATATTTAAATTTTTGTCTTCATCAATTCACATTTTTTCTATATTTTATATTTTTTAGTCAAATTTTTTTCTAATCATTTTACATGTATTGAAAGATAAATACAAATATTTTTATGTTTTGTTCAAATTTATTTAATTAAAATTAAAATAACAAATAAAATTAAAATTGATAAATTCATGATTAAATGATACAGAAGGAAAAATATATGATATTAGATCAAAATATTAGTTTTCTAATCAAAATTTATTTGAAATTGAGTACAAATATTGTAGAAAATTAAGAGAATTAAGACAAAAACAAAATATAATAATATGTCTTTTATGTTCTATAAATACATTGTTTTGAAATCTTTAATCATGAGGAGGAAAAAATACTATTTTTTAACAAAAATCATACTTTTAACAATGAAACTATAACAATTCATTTGAAAATTTCGAGTAAATTAATGACACATAAAATTGAATTGACCAGAGATGTTAAGAATTGAGAGATTTGAACTTCGTAAACTGAGCTGTTCTAAAAACGAGAGAGCAATTTCATCAGTTCTAACAATGTTTAAATTGATCGGAAAACTGGGTCGGATCACCATGATGCAAGCTTTGGATTTTCTATTTTACAAAAAAGAAAAAAAATATAAAGAGTTTTATGGTTTGATCGAAGAATAAAAGAGAAACATACGACTAGTTGTAACTTTATAGAGAGTGACTGATACAAGTTGTTGTAAGATCTTATTATTTTAGTTTTTATATTTTGATGAGGAAATAATTTGATATGAGATTTATAATTTATGAAAATATTATAATTGTAATAGGTATAACTCATATAGTAATATTATGGTATTTCTATGATAATTCAAAAATAAATAAACACGAAAAATAATATTGAATCATATTTATTAAATTATTATTAATGATTATGGTCAATTTATCTAATTGAAAATACCTAAAAAAGTAAAAAAACATATAACAGATTTTTGTGCATTAAATATAAATTAATCGATTAAAAAAACAAAGTACTGAAAATATATTTTGGCATAAGATTATCTTAGTTATACCAAATTTTTGTAGTTGTAATATATATAATTTTATTTTGATGAAAAATAATTTATATAGTTGTATTACAATTAAAACAAATATTTTGGAGTTATATTTATGATATTATATCTATAGAGTATATTTACTATTTTCATGAATAAATAATGAAAATTTATTTCCGCCATTTTGGTAAAATTTAATATTATCTTAATATGTACTCAACATATTATTAGTTTAGCTGTACCAAATTTTTAATTATATTGAATAATGCTTTTATGTTTAAAATAATTTATTTAGTTGTACCATAATTAAAATAAATGATTTGTATTTGTATTTATGACATTAAATCTATAAAATACATAAGATATCATTTCGTAAAAGAAAGTATGACAAAAAATTATTTTTTTATCTTTTTTTGTAATTTATAGTACTCTAAACCAAATGAAACTTTAAGACTATAATATATTTGTTGATCAAATATGATTATAATGTGAGAAATAAATGAAATATTTTTTTCCATAAAGATAATAATGATTCAAACATGAAGATAAATTCAAAACATTGTATTTTCACAAGTTATAAATATGATATTGACATAAAACGATTATTTAATATCAATAACTTAAAATCAAATTCAATATAGTTGTACAAGTGTTTTACTTAGTACTACACAGAGAAAAAAAACTAACATAGTATTTGAAATACTACAACCAATCAACACATGAAATAACAACATAAGCTTAAAAATATGAAACAAAACCATTACCATACTCAAAGCACCTAAAAACACCTCTTTTACGTCTTCATCATTTTCTGTAAATGATGGTATTCACTTAGGATCCGCTTTCAAAATGTAATTTAGTTTTACCTGGAAACTTCTTCTTGGATATTTTACAAACCTTTTAACGAGTGGCATACGCCCAATTAACTTTAACAGGCTGTCCATATATAGACATTCTATTATGATACATAATAGCAAACCCAGCGGATCTTCGATCAAAGTAGTGAATAAATCCATATGATAACCTATCTTTTCGACAAAATTGATATGTGGTTTTTTTTTCTCTTCAATCATCAATACTAAAAATTTTATAGAGACTCGCAAAAATTAATTTTATAGCTACTCATTAAACCAAAATCTAAAAATTCAAATCTAAACTGAATCCAATATAAAATTTTAAATAACTCGAAAGAATTTTAGATATCTAAATCCAAATCAAAAATATAATTTTATAAAATATATTTAATATATGTATTAATTATATAACACTCCGACCTTATTTTGTAACCGCAAAAACCCATAAATTATAAGAAAAATTATTTAACAAAACTCATATTTTATTAAAGCCCCCAAATAAAATATTCAACTTAAACCAACTAAACCTGGCAAGCTCTCTCATTCACACCGATAAATAAATATAATATATTAAAAACAATCAGGCTCTGCCAATGTCATCTAATCGTGCAGTCTTAGTTACACATGCTCTCAGTGTCTAGTATTGATTTGGACATTCGGATTAAACGGATCGGGTTATTTAGAAATTTTAAAATTCACCGAATAAACCAAAAAAAAAATCTCGGATTAATCAGTTTGGATCAAGATCTAATCGGATTGAATCAATGTAAAAAAATTGCGGATTAAACGGATCAAAAAAAATTTTTAATCGATTTATTCTATTAAAATTATATAATTTTACTTTAAAAATAAATTTTAATCCGAACAACCCGAATAAAGCGAATAAATTTTAATTCGAATAATCCGAACAACCCAAACAACCCGAATAAACCGAATAAATTTCCTGTGCCGATTAACTTATTCACCCATATCCAATTCATCTGAATCCGATCTATTTCAAATTTTACCGATCCGATCCGATTGCCGAGGATTATTTCTTACTATCTTCACCACAGGAAATAAAGGCATTCTATATTTAATAAATACTTAGTAAACATTATTCCATCTATCAGATCAATAACAGACATATGGCTCAGAAAATCCCAACTTATTAACTTACCAGCATTCGACAAAAGTACAAAAAATTTTAAGTTCAGTTATCCATATTTATCTTTTTCTTAAATCCAACATGCAATCCCGTAACCAAACATTATTCAAAAAAATAAATAATAATGAAATATTAAAACAATCAGACTCTGCGCATGTCATCCAATCCTACAAGCTCGGTCAAGCATACCCTAGCGAGTAATCTTTTTTACTTAGTAAACAGTTTTCTCATCACTTGGTGAGTAACAGACATGCGACTTAGCAAATCCGAACACATTAACATACAATCAATACAAATATGTTTAAGTTCATTTATGGACACTTATTTTTTCCTTAAATCCCATAACTGAACATTTATCTACAACTGTCAAAATACTCAAATGACTATCTACAAGACAATTGGAAAATTATATACAATTAATCCAAGGCCAGATGAATCATTTATCCACAAGTGATTCAATTAGCGACTTTAAAATTTAGGATTACTAATTCCATAATTAACCAATCTCTAAAATACAGTAATTTACTGAATAACTAATTAGTTACCCAATTCAGTTTAATTTTTAATTCCAAAATTTAGTTAATTATTCACAATTAATAGATTCATTCTTTAAACTCATTCGATAATATTCTCAAAAAATAAACATGCAACACCTGCAACATAAGCAGAAAAAAAAAATCAACACAAGCAACATCACAAAAATAAATCTTAGCATGCTACTATGTAAAAACTGACTGATGCCCAGTTCGACAATATTCATGCACACACTTGGAAAAATATGAGTAGGATCTGAAACCTCTAAAACATTCTAACCTTGATTAACCTAAAATCAAGCACCCAACACTACATAGAAACAACTTCAAAAACTCTTCAACAAAAACAGATCGATCGATCCATACGTGATCGATCGATCCCAAACTTCGAGCCTTGCACCGATCGATCAAAACATGACTGATCGATCTGGTCCAAAAGAGCCCACTCATCGATTCCTTGTGGGATCCAGATCGCAACTTTGGTTTATGATTCTGGATTTCACAAAAAAACCACCATGACTCAGATCATACCGTAACTAATCCAAGAACCACAAAACTCCTAGCTTCCCTTGCTCCACAACCAAAGGAAGATATCATGGATTTTCTTCCACAATAATCATGAAAAATAAATTAACAATAAACCAATCAATGCTATGGATTCAATTTTAGAGCAACAAGAAGGTCGTCTTACCACACTTATAAAATACAACAACTCTCATGCCAAGCGGATGAAGAAGAAGAAATTTTCAAAGCCACTAAGCTAACAAACTTCAATGGAAGAGAAGATATCAAAAATTAGGGAAAAGACCATAGGGGCGATGAAAATAACCCAAGGGAACATGGTTTTCAGTTTCTAAAGTTTCATACATGTTTTCCAAAATAATCAAAGACAAAACCACAAACTTCTATTAAACCACAATACTCGGATCGATCGATCCAGAAACTACTCGGCAAGACTGCCTACGTTGGATGGATCAATCCTTTTGTGGATCGGCCGATCCTTCCCATATCTTAGAACCCCTACGACATTCTTTGATCGATCATCGCAAGTTAAAACGATCGATCTCTCACCCTCGACATCGTGGATCGGTCGATTTGGCCAGGATCGATCGGTCCACTAACTTGAAACAGATCGAGTGGTCCAACCTTAACCGGTTGGCCCAAGTTCTAAATCTGGAACATGGGTTTTATAATTCCCTCCCACTAACATAGATTAGTCCCGGAATTTACAATCTTAAAATCTATTTCCACATAAAAAATTATCACCACGTCCACACGACATCACAAGTTATTCCGTACATGTTATAGATTCCTATTTGGCATGGTCATACAACAGCACCCGAGTGTAATGTAGGTTCTTGTCATATTGATCGGTGTCTATTTTAACGATTTTCTAACCATATTTTTATAGGGGTTTTCAAGTCTTTTTTTCTTTATCGAGTCTATTTCAGGTCTTAGCATGGATATGTTGAGTTTGATGCGTTTCAGAGTACAAGTTATCAAAACATGAGTAACAAGGAGGAAAAGGCACAAAAAATCGCCTCACAACTCATGCCCAATGAGGCACTCGATCGGGCGCTCATCAGGCACGCTACCAGAACCAATGGCCCAAAGACACGCCCGATTGTGCTACCATTCAGGCACTAAGTTAGAGGACCTCGCCAGATCGGGCAGCCATCCAGACTTCATCGCACGACCATCGAGCATCAGAGAGCATTGCTACTGAAGACACTCGCCCGATCAGACGCCACTTTTTGGAAATCTAACATTTTTACGTTTTAGGTTATTTATTTTGGTAAAACCCCTATTTTAAAGGGGGCACAACATGTTTTCGCTATAGAAAAACTTTTGTACTTTTCGCTATAGAAAAACTTTTGTACCCCTATATTATGTTTTATTCTATGATTGCTTGCTGTTTCTTGTCAACATGTCTGAGTAGTTTAGTACATGGTTTTAGGGATTTTTAGGGTTTTCAAACTATAGACTAAACACAAATATATTGCTAATCAATTCATATCTTCATCTTATCTTGTTCTTAATGCTAGATTTAAACTGATCACTTAACTCTAGATCTCTAGGTATTTTCATACTGTGGAAGTAGACGAATTGCTGGAACCTAGTATTTTATGAGCAATTGATATTAGTCATTGGAAGGTAGTCTAATACATATTGTGAACTTATCAGACCTAAACAATAATGATCGCCTAGTTTACGTGGACCTACGGAAGTTGAGTTTTTCCAGTTTGCTAGGGATAGTAGCCAATACCATGGAAGTGGGTTGGTTAGACATTTATGCTTGAGTTTAAGATAAGCACATACTCGAATCTGAATAGTTGTTTGATCCTTAGTTACTAAAACCCCAATAAGAATCCCTATGACCTAACGTTTTTAACATATAAGTTTACACCACTTCCATTTACAGTATTTTAGTTATTTTAAATATTGTGTCGAATAAAGATCAGAAATTTGCATCCCAGTTATGAAGAGCTTTCCAGAGAGAGATTGGAACGAAGGTACACATGAACAGCGTATCATCAGCAGATGGATGAAAATCCGTGTGTACTATTCAGACTTTGGAAGATCTGTTGAGGATGTGGATTTTGGATTGGGGTGATCTCTGGTTTGATAATTTGAGTTTGGTAGAGTTTGTAGACAACAACAAATATCAACGAGTATTGTCGTTACACCATTTGAGACTTTCTATGGTTGGTCTTGCAGCACCCTACTATGTTGGACTCAAGTAGGGGAAATAATCTGTTGGAAGCTGATTTTGTATTGAGACAATTGAGAAGATCTGGACTGTTAAACTGTACATGAATCAAGCTGAGGATATGCCGAAAAGCTACACTGATAAATGTATGAGAGAACTGCACTTCATAGTTTGTGACATGGTCTTCTTAAAGATGGCTGACAGGTCCAAACATTTACATTTCTGAGACTAAGCTGAATTCTCAACATATTGGTCCTGTCATACTTTTGGAGCGGGTCAGAACAGTTTCGTAAATGTTGGAGGTTCTAGAGCCTATAGGAGCATTTGACAAGGTCTTCTATGTGTCGATGCTGAAGAAATATCTGTATAGAGATGATTAGATTATGGCTGATATTCCATCAGATCTTCAACAGAGTATCATCATGGAAGCAAGATGGAGGCTGAGGTGAGGTGTTGAGGCGATATGCTCTGTGTTTTCATCTTTATTTTTAGACCTCATCCTTGTCAGTCTTTTTTAGTGGCCAAAAGGTGTGCAGAATGTGTCAATCGGTTGACGATGACCCATATTGCATCCTTTCCTTGAGAAACTAGAAACCCAAAAAAATCTATCGCAATCATGTTTACTTCTACTAAATGGAAAAGCTCCTCAACAATCCACTTGAAAATGGAAAGTAGTCTTCACCAACTGAAAAGTATCACAATCCACAACCTTGTTGGCGACGTCTTCTTCATCCTTACCCAAGGATAATAACACTTGAGATCGCAATACAGTTTGGTAGCACCTAGATGAATCAAGAATCTACTTTAGTGAAAACACTAGAGTTGCCATCTCAAAATTGTGCTTAGGATAATTGCACTTATTCTTCGTCATATGTCTAGAGCATATGAAATCACATGGCCTTGATGCATCTATTAATCAAGCAAAAATTATACTGATAACGTCATTTCATGTGTGCAGGTAAAAGAAAAGAGAAGTCTTGATAGCAAGCTCGTGGTACAGCAGCTGGGAGGCGATGGTATACCGGTTGATGTGTGCTGTGTTTTATTTTTGAGTTAAGTTTTGAGAACCTAGAGATGTCTAGGTAATTTGAGATATTAAATATTGATGTTATGATTTGAGTTTTTTTTTATTATTGGATTTTTATGAGACTTAGTGATTTTGTTAAATAGGATAATTCGGACTTTATAACCAATAAGTATGAGATTATCGGTTAGTTAATAAAATTTTTAAAAATTAGCGGTTTTGAGTCTAGAGAACTGGATTGGAATGTTTCACTTTGGGTGTCTCTACTTTCCGTGGTTGAAACCCTATAATCATCACAAACTCGAACCGAGATCCAAACCATGTTTTTCTTGGTTACTCTCTTAGCCAAAGTGCTTATCTCTGTCTTGAACCCTCCTCTGGTCGAATATTTATAAGTAGACATGTTCAATTCGTCGAAGCAGAGCTTCCTTTAAAATCCCTCTTTCTTCCTCAAACACATTCCAATTCTTCTACTGAAACTTGGTGTCCGCCAGTCACCACTATCTCTCTGTCATCGCCACTTGTATCCTCAGTTACCAGCTAACCTCCACAAAACTCATTAGACTCACCATCTACTGTTCGAGAACCTACACTTGTGCTATCTCAGGAAACATCAACTTCAACAAGCACAACATCACTGGATGCCACAGACACTCCATCACCATACATCCGTGAAACAGAGGTAACTGTAGCGTCCCTGATCCGCAATAGGATCAGTGTCTGAACTTGGCCGAGGGAAAAATGAGGGGAAATCTTGGCTAAGTGACAAAGTATTGGGAATCACGTTCCCAAACTAAGTACCCGGGGGGAGGAAGGGAGGAACTATGGGAATTGAGTCGGGAATGATCACGTATCGAGCTTAATAAACTCCTTGGGAAACATGGGACAGGTGTAAGGAAGCTCACGATAGCGTGGATAGCTCCCATGAATTTCTAAGTAGCTGGGACAGATGGTCGGTAAAAATTGAGCTAACACAGTCAGCTGTCGTTAAGCTCGAGCTAGCTGGGTCGATTATCGGGAGCTCGACCTAGCTGGATCAGCTAGTGGGAAGCTCGACCTAGCTGAACCAGTGGTGGGAGCTGGAACAGCTGAAGTATCGTCGGTCATCAGGGTGATGGACGAATACGCGGGAATGAAGGGTTATATATCACCGAATGGTTGTCACCAACCGGTGTATATCACCGAATGGTTGTCACCAACCGGTGTATATCACCGAATGGTTGTCATCGACCGGGAGACAACCTTCGAGCCCATAACTGTCCGGACGCGAGAAAGCTATATATAAATGGGCAGAACTCGTAAGAAAAACACAGGAAAACACACAGAGAATTTGAGAAAGACATCTAGAGTGATTCTAAGGAAAATACACGAGTAGGCTGAGGGTTATCGGCCATTATCTTTCTAGAACGAACGGATATCAGAGAGACAACGTGGTCTGTTATACAAGATCGGTGATTCGATCAGAAACACAGAACATAAACAACAAAATCTCAGGATTCGAGGTAAGTATGGTTCCGATGCACTATGATCGGTTTTATATCTGATTATATGATAGTTCTGGTTAAGGGATGATGGATATGGGTTAGAATTCGCATATATTTATTCTCTGCATATGCATACTGATCGATCATGACATGAGAACTACGGTTACTTATGAACATGGGTTTTTCAGGAAAGGATGGTGATCGGGTTAAGGGAATTGCCTAGATGCGAGGGACTCAAGGCCGAGATATGGGTGGTGATACGCGGTTAATATAGGATTATTGTAATATGTAATAGTGTGTATGAAAAGTCACATATTGTAACAAATCCTTTGTGAATTAATAAAGATATCCGGCTTTTTNAAGATCGGTGATTCGATCAGAAACACAGAACATAAACAACAAAATCTCAGGATTCGAGGTAAGTATGGTTCCGATGCACTATGATCGGTTTTATATCTGATTATATGATAGTTCTGGTTAAGGGATGATGGATATGGGTTAGAATTCGCATATATTTATTCTCTGCATATGCATACTGATCGATCATGACATGAGAACTACGGTTACTTATGAACATGGGTTTTTCAGGAAAGGATGGTGATCGGGTTAAGGGAATTGCCTAGATGCGAGGGACTCAAGGCCGAGATATGGGTGGTGATACGCGGTTAATATAGGATTATTGTAATATGTAATAGTGTGTATGAAAAGTCACATATTGTAACAAATCCTTTGTGAATTAATAAAGATATCCGGCTTTTTCTTAAATCTCTATTATCTAGTGTAAGTTCTTAAAGAATGAATCTCATAATCGAAACCTCAAAAGAATTACACTAAGGATCAGGTTTAAAATACACTAAGGGGGAGGTATTGAACTTGTGATTTGGAGATATTTGATTTAAAATACCAAATCATGTGTTATTGAAACATGAATTTTAAAATAGTTATTGAAATTCAGTGTTACTGAAACATTGATTTTTAAAAGTACCATGAAATCTACTGTTATTGAAAACAATATAAGGATTTCATTTAAAGATTTCAGCTGGGATTTCAGAGGATTTCTTATTTAAAAATACAAAGACCAAAATCTCATGTTTTTAGGTGAGATTTCAGAAATTTTTTTAACAGAATTTCAAATTCACTCAAATTTAACCAAATCCTCTCAAATCCTATTATAAATCAAATCTCTTCAAATCCTTATTTCAATACCTCCCCCTAAAGTATGTGGGGATTCATCTCGGACTTGGGAAGTCCGGGATTGGGTTTATACAGTAACACCAGCCATTATTCCTAATACAGGCAAAACTCAACGAATGCAAACAAGGGCGAAAGCTGGGATAGTCAAACCTTCCACCAAATTTTCAATGCAATCAACGGTGTTGTCAGATGATGAACCAGCCAATGTAACACAAGCGATAAAAGACCAAAGGTGGAGAAACTCTATGTCAAGTGAATTTAATTCCCAAGTCGCCAACGGCACTTGGGATCTTGTCCCATCTTCTCTGAATTACAATCTGGTTGGCCATAAATGGATTTTTCGTGTAACAAGGAAACCCGATGGTACAGTGGAAAGGTTTAAGTCTAGACTAGTGGTGAAAGGATTCCATCAACGGTCAGGTCTTGATTACAACAAAACATTCAGTCCCGTTGTCAAGCATGCAACAATACTTAGAGTTCTCGGGGTTGCTGTATCTAATGATTGGGTTCTTCGTCAGTTAGACGTCAACAATGCCTTCCTACAAGGTCACTTAAACGAGGATGTCTACATGGCTCATCCAACTGGATTCATAGACAAAGACAAACCAAATCACGTGTGCAAACTCAGGGAAGCGTTATACGGTCTTAAACAAGCACCACAAGCACCACAGCTCTTAGCGATGGTTCAGAATATCGTGGAGTAGTCAGCAGTCTTCAATTTCTATACTTTACTCGCTCTGACATAGCTTTCGCTGTCAAAAAGCTATTGCAATTCATGCACAGACCCACAGACATTCATTGGCTTGCTGTTAAACGACTTCTTCGGTATCTTGCGGGAACAAAAGGCAGAGGTATATTCTTGAAACGGAATAATACCATATAGCTTCATGCATTCTCCGATGCAGACTGGACATGTGATAAAGATGATTATAAGTCTACGGGGGCGTATATTATTTATCTTGGCTCACATCCTGTGTCGTGGTCATACAAGAAACAAAAGACAGTTGCACGGTCCTCCACCGACGCAAAATACAGAGCTGTTGCCGACACAGCTTCGGAGTTGTGTTGGATGTTATCTCTTATGGAAGAACTAGGCATCAAATCTACGACACAACCGGTAATATATTGCGACAACATTGGTGCAACCTAGCGCAGTGCTAATCCCATTTTTCATTCAAGAATAAAGCATGTTGCACTAGCTTATCACTTCATTAAAGAGCTTGTTCAGTCCGGAGTCATCCGTATATCAAATTTATCATCCAAAGATCAGCTTGCAGATTCTTTGACCAAGCCTATCTCACGCCAGTTACTAGAGACAAACTCTTCCAAGATCGGACTCTCTCATGGCCGTCTGTCTTGCGGGGGCGTATAGAGTTAATACCGTATCTCATTTGGTATTATTGATAGAGATAATTAAGGGATTTTATTCTGCTGTATATTCTCTCATTTATTTCCTCTCAGTTGTATATATGTTCTTTGTATCTCTACAATTATATTCGTTCAATATTGAAAACCTTAAACCCTATAGATGAATCTGTAGAACGAATTCTTGGTATATATATTTTTTGAACATTATTCTTGGTATATTGTATACATAAAATTTTGTTTCACTTAAGATCTTTTTGGTTCATAATATAAATGTTTATCCAAATGTACATATTTTTTTAATCGATTATTAGATCACTAGTATTACATATTACATATTTTTATGAATACGAGAATATCTTCTAATTACGATAATTTTACGATACAACTATTTTTCGACAAACTGTTATTCATATACAACATCCCCATGAAGAAACAAGCTCTCTCCACAACAATCGGATTTCCGACGAACGGTTCTGTAGGTACGACATCTTTTGTGATAGACAAGCTCTCTTTGTAACACGAGATCACGACGGACGATTCTATCTGCACACACCGAAACCTATACATTTTTCACATCATTTAATCTATAAAGAACTGCGTTATTTGGGGTTCGGAATGCGATCCTGGTATCGAAGCTTTTAAATTATTAACCAATGGGTCGAGAATGCTTCCACTGTGTACAGATTTTAAGAAACAAATTATTTGTTTTCCGACATCAAATACATAATCTAGTATTCAACTAAACTTGTTAATGATAAAATATACTGATATAAAATATCACAAAAATTATTTGAAGAAACTGAAAAATGTTCTAAAACATCTTATAATTGAAACAAAACATAATTCTTGAAATACCATATAATAAAGAAAACAAAAATAGTATATATATATTATAAGTTTATAACTTACTTCTGCATTGAAGATTTAATTTTATTTATGGCAAAATACAACCTTTACACACTTATTTTTAGTTTTAGTTCTTTGGCTCAAATCTTAGTTGCTACCATTTTCCTTTGAAACGTTGCCGTTTTCGTCGGTGACCTTCACTTTCTTCTCTTCTTCCTCTGTCTTCTTCTTCTCTGCTTCCTCTGTTTTCTTCTTCTCTGCTTCCTCTGCTTTCTTCTTCTTTCTTGCTTCCTTCTCTGCTTTATTCTTCTGTTCTTCCTCAGCCAGTTTCTTTGCTTTTTCCTTCTCTTCCTCCAAAGTCTTGACTAAACGCTTGATACAAATATCTGCATCTTCTTCATCAGATTTTGGCATCAAAGTCTCAGCAACATCTGCTGGAGACATATCGGTTTCTTCAAGCTTTCTCTCGATATCTCCATACAAATGATGTGTTTCAATCTCTAAGTAGTTCTTAGCCAATACCTTAAATGCTTCAAACTTGCAATAAGACATCTCAATATGATTATCCATTCTTCCTCTCCTTATCAATGCCGGATCCAGCTTATCAACATAATTCGTTGTAAACACTATAATCTTTTCACCACTACAAGCTGACCATAATCCATCAATGGAGTTTAATAGTCCTGACAATGTAACTTTACTTTGCTTCTCATCTCCCATTGGTTTCTTCTTATCTTCTTTTTTCTCCTCTCCATCCTCATCTTCATCTTCTTCCTTCTTCTTCTTCCTTTGGCCCGTAAGATCAAGCGAGCAATCGATATCTTCAATCACAATCAATGACTTACTTGTTGTATCCAACAACAACTTCTTCAACTCAGAGTTATCTTTAACAGTCGTTAGCTCAAGATCATAAACATCATAGTCTAAGAAATTCGCTATGGCGGATATCATTGTAGATTTCCCTGTCCCGGGCGGTCCAAACAAGAGATAACCGCGCTTCCATGGCTTACCAACCTTCCTATAGTAATCTTCTCCTTTACTAAACTTTATCAAATCTTTCTTAATACCTTCTTTTTTTATAGGATCCATAGCTAAAGTGTCAAACGTAGCCGGATGATGAAAAGGAACATTGCTCCACTTCCCTGCCCTCCAAGAATACCATTCTTGACTTGTGTTATTAGTGTAAAGCTTCCTCTCTCTATTCTTCAACCCTATAGCTTTCCCTTCTTTCAAAACATGATCAAGATATGTCTCGATGATCATACCTCTATATTGCCGATGAAAAGTAAGCGTAAAGAACCTTCTCTCATCCGAGTTGGTTCTACCAGAGTTAGATTGAGTTTGAGTCACTTTAACATTGGAATACCACTTCACCTTTACACCTTGGAATTCATCTTCAACTTCCTCATGATCATCCATACTTAGAACCAAAGATTTGCTGTTCTTCGTTTCATTGGCCTTTAATCTCTTGGCACAAGCTGTTGATTTTGAAGATAAGTAGTTGCGTATAGAGTCATAAGCTTGGCTTCTCCTGAGACCTTCTTCAGTGTACTCGGTGAATTTGATATGAACGTAATAAGAGATCCATCCAATCATCTTGTTAAAGTACTCCTCAACGTAAGTTCGGACATGGTGTGGAACATATTGTTTGTATATCGCCCAGAAGAACATAAAGCTTGTTACTGTCGTGCCGGTTAGTCCCCATATGGCTCCAGTTTCAAACATCTTCTTGTGTTCCTTGTAGTATACAAAATCTATGTTTATGTGTGTGTGTTTCTCTTGAGACTTGACAAGGGTTTGATTATTTATTACATTACCCTTCACTCACTATTGATAAATACTTGTCGAGTTCCGGAGGAAGATGCCTCGAAATCTCTGATTAATTTTCAGGAAACTGACCATATATTATATGTTTGGTTAATATTATTATAAATAATGGTATAAGCTTTGTCGTTCACGATATTAGTCTTTAGGATATTTTATAATATATTTAGCTTATGGGATGATGTAAGGAGCCAGCCACTTAAATATTTTCAAGAGTAAGATATTATGTAAAGTATGAGTCAACAGTATTTTATTTTGTTAATGAAATAATTATTAATTATGTTCCTTTCCTCGTTGTAATTATTTTTTATAATTTTAGTCAATTGTGGAAAATGAAAGCTTAGACTACAAGTTCAAATTTTTGTCTCTTTATCACCGCCCAGAGGCGTGCTATAGTGCAATCAAAAAGACATTTGTTTAGGACCTCAAAAATATTTAAAAAATTAAAGGCTTAAATTTAAAAATTTTATTTCATAAATAATAAACTGTTATCGTGGATATATAAGAGTTCATATAAATCCAACCTATCTCTTACTCTCTAAGTTTTTAAATGATAACTTTTGTTTTACTTTTTTAACTAATAATTAATTAAAATAAGTATAAATAGAAAAAGATCATTTATATTTATAAGTTTATAAATAACTAATTGATAGGAGTTGATGTACATCTTCATAATTATTAATTATCACCAATTGATATTATTTTCATCTTTTCTTGAGGTAAACTATTTATTATATAAGCAATAAAACAGTGAATCTAAATTTCAATTATAAATTTTGTCAAAAATTTTAGATTTCAATTTTGATTTAATAAATTTGTTTAAACTAAAATTGATCTGATTTTTTAATTACTAATTATATATAAATATGTCTAGAAAATCGTTTGAATATGGTTTAATGGTTTATTTGTGATATCTATAGAAAGAAAAGTAGTTATGATTTGTGATTATAATAATTTAGTTAAAGCGAAATAGAAGAAATAAAAATTAAATTTTAATTTTTTTTAGTTTAACTTTTTTTAATAATATATGTTTTTAATTATATTAAATTTATTTTATTAAAAAATATTGTAAAGACTTTGATTTTTAAAACTAGCAAAGACTCTTGCGAACCTGCGCACGGCTCTGTCACCACCTACTTCGTTAACAGCTCAGTCCAGTAAATGACAAAAAGGTCATTGTTCTTAGTTTCTCATAATAATACATCTATGGACAGAAAATAGATAACGTTATGATCATATATGCAAAAGATATGTTACATGCAACATGTAGTATCTTCCATTTTCATCATGGCACATATAGTTATGAAACTGTCATCTTGTTAATGTTATTTAATTTATTAGAACAAGCATCATCTATTGTAATTGCTTAGGAAAGCGTGCTTACCATTGCTTTCTTTTTGCGATGACGTCAAATGAGTTGTCTCCATTATTTTAAAACTGAACATTTATGCTATAAAATATTTTTAGTTTTGTAACATTTATATTTTTGTTTTTAAATATCAAAAGATAGTATAGACATCAAAATCACTCAATTTTAACAAAATAATCAAAATTACAACAAAATTAGTAACAAAAATTTTTTCTTAACTTATAAATTTAATATTTTTCGATATATATAATAAAATTATACGTTATATATTTTGCTAAAAAGATATTGTTAATATGTACGTATATACACCAAAATTGTTCAATTCCAATCCTAGAGTAAAAAGTTATAAATAAAACAAATTAATTGAATAAATAAATTCAAACACACGGTAAACCGTGTTTCTTTAAAAAAGTTATTCTCTGTTCATTATCTACAGTTTATAGAATATAATCTCCCAAAAATATGATGTACTAATCTCCCCAAAACGACGATACTATCAAAGTCCGAAACTTTGTCAAACTCAAATTTTGGCTTGATTCCCAAAATATGAGGCAATAATTATGTATTTATGTGATTATTCAATTATAAATTGAAAGTTACGTCTTTATAAAAAATCACATCTTTTTTTTTAATCTTAAAGGTCCTCTATATGATTATTTGATCAAGATACTTTATCATTCAACTCTTTGTACTATAAATCCCAACAAATTGAACTATGATACACGTTTGGGATGCGAGTAAATAGGTAGAAAAAAAGGTCTATTAATAAATTGTTTTACTGGACATTAAAAGTGATGGACAGATCCAGAGAAATGTATGTCACGAGGAAGAAACTGCATACATTTGATGAGCGGGAATTAGTCCGATCTTGACAGAAAGTGAATGAAACTGCATCTGAGACAATGGTTTGATGAGCGCATCAGCAAGCTGATCGGCGGAAGTGACGTGAGTTATACGGAACTGACCACTCTGGACAAATTGATGAACAAAATGGTAGTCCAAGGCGATATATTTCATACGGAAATGAAAAAATGGGTTGACAGCTAGATAGGTAGCTCAAATATTATCACAATAGACCACTAGTGTAGATGTATGTTGGACTCCGAGATCATGTAGAAGTGACAATATCCAGCATAATTCAGATGTGGTAGATGTAAGATATCCATATTATGTTTTAGTAAAGGACCAAGCAACTGAGTGACTTCCAAGGTATACAATGTAGGCACTTGTAGATATGAAATCATCTTTGTTTCCTCCCCAATCTGCATCAGAGAAGGCATGAATATTAGGCGTATATGTGTGACGGAGATGGATGCCATGTGAGAGATGGTGCTAACGAGTTCGTTAATGTTGGGTGAATGAAATATCCTGGAGTGTTAAAGTTAAATAGTGGAGCTTCCAACGATGGTGCTAAACTCAGTAGTACCATCGAGTGCATATGCAGAGAGAAGGGTAAGAGACAAGAAGGAGCACATCGGTGTGGATATGGACTTTGTATCCATCATGTTGATCTTATGGAGAAGATCTTTAATATAACGACGTTGGACGAGATTTAAAGCTCATTTAGTGCGAGTTACTTCTATGCCAAGAAAATAAGACAAGTCACCCATATCTTCAAGAGAAAAATGATGAGAAAGGGAAGTGATAACTGGGATATATGGGCCGAGTTGTTCCCCATGATGATGATGTCGTCCACGTAAACCAGCATGTACAGGAGAATATTATATTTATTGTAAATAAAAAGAGATACATCTGCTACGGATTTGGTGAATCCTGGGTGTAGAAGTATCTTTCTTATCTCAATGTACCAGGCAGTGGTGCTTTTGAGGCCATAGATAGCCTTGCGAAGTTTGAAAATAGCATGAGGATTGCCCTTTTCTTTGAAGCCTGGTGGTTGCATCGTGTAGGAACCCTCTAGAAGATGACCTTGGAGAAATGCATTATTGACATCGAGCTGCTTTAGCGGCCAGTCTCTCGTAACAGTTGTACTTAACATTATGTGATAGTTGTAGGCTTAACAACCAGGCTGAATGTATCATGATAATCAATGTCAGCATGTTGATTATTCTTTTGGCCACAAAGTGACCCTTGTATCCATCAATATATACACCCATCTAAAACCAACAACATTAGAAGCATACAAATTGTTGATAAGATCCCATGTATGATTTTTTATCTGTGAGTTAATCTCATCACTCATGTCTTTACGTCAATGAGGAATCTTAAGAGCCTCAGCCACTGTTTTTGGTATCACATCGGGAGCAAGAGAAATTGTTGTATGAAGGTTAGGCCTCTGGACCAGTTTTCGAATTCGATTGTTTATTCAAGTCTGCGCTGGTTGTGGTGGTAAAGGTGCTTGCATCACAGCTGAATGAGGGACCACATGAATTATGGATGATGAGGTAGCCTAACTTTAAAACATCACAACTCAGTTCTATACATTCAAAAACGCTAACTTAAAAAAATCAATTAATCAATAATCTCATACTTATTGATTCCCAAATCGTATTTTATTTTCAATTCAATTAATTTAATTAACTCTAATTAAATTTTTACTTAATTCTCAAATATACTCAAAATATAATTATTAGCATCAATACTTATAAATCAATTTATAATCTCAAATTAACCCAATATAACTCAACTAACTCAAATTTGTTCTCAATAATACGTAGACTCATCTAAATTCTCAATAAATGATAACAGAATTAAACTCAAACCGGCTCTGGTACGTCATCCCTCGCAGCTGCAACTCTACGAGCTTCCAACTCATTTCTTCTCTTTACTTACTCACATGAAGAGGCACAATCAATATTTGATAGATACTGAGTGAGCAATCCTCTCGTTTACTCGGTTATTATAAAAAAGATTTAATCAATTACTCAATCAAATTAACCATTATGTTTTCTCAAATTTTTTAATTTTTATTACTCAATTCCTCAATTCTCAAAATTCATGTGATAATCGGTTTTTACTCGTTACATCCGGTTATCACATTTTACTCAAATGCCAGTTTTTTACTCGTTACGGCCACTTTACATCTAGTCAGACGGTTTTTAACTCGTTACGTCCGCTGACTAGAACTCAAACTCAAATTACTCAATTTATGGTTCATTACTCAAATTCTCATTTTTACTCATTTACTCAACTTAAACCGATACCGGTTTAACTCAAATCTCATAAAATCACATAATGACTCAAACTCAACCACACAAAATATCCTAGTTAATTATAATGAAGTAATTGATCAGTGTCTATTTCAACGATTTCTCACCATAGTTTTATAAGATTTTTCAAGTCTTTTTGTCTTTATCGAGTCTATTTCAGGTCTTAGCATGGATATTTTGGGCTTGTTGCGTTTCAGAAGGAAAATTAGCAAAACATGAGAAAAAATAGGAAAAGGTATCAAAAATCATCTCATAACTCATTGCCCGATGAAGTGTCCGATCGGACGCTCATCGGACATGCTACCAGAACAAAAGGCCCGAATACATGCCCGAATGGACGACCACTCGGGCACTCAGCCAAAAGACATCACCTGATGTTACTCCAAACTGGACAGCCATCCAGACTTCATCAGACGACATCAAGCGTCAGAGAACATCATTACTAAAAACACTCTTCCGATCGGGTGCCACTTTTTGAAAACTTTATATTTTTACGCTTTAGTTTATTTATTTAGGTTAAGCCTCTTATTTTAAAAGGAGGTATGCATTACTGAGTTAGAGAGAAATTTTTGTACTTCAGTCTAAACACTTGGAGAAGAGATCTAAACCTATTGGAGAAGATTTCTAATCTTTATTCTAGTTCAATTCAGTATAATATGTTTTCTTGTATGATTGTTTGATGTGTTTTTATCACCATATCTGAGTAGTTTACTAGTTAGGTTTTAGGAATTTTTAGGGTTTTCAAACTATGGATCAAACATAGATAGGTTGCTAATCAATTCCTATCTTCATTTTTACTTGTTCTTAATGGTAGATTTAAACTAATCACTTAAGTCTAGATCTGTAGGTAATTTCATATTGCGGAAGTAAGTGATTTAGTATTTGATGAGCAATTGATATTAGTAACCGGAAGGTAGTCTAATACATATTGTGAACTTATCAAACCTGATTAGTAATAATCGCCTAGTTTACTTAGACCAACAGAAGTTGGATTTTTCCGATTTGCTAGGGATAATAGCTAATACCATAGAAGTGGGTTGGTTAGACATTTATGTCTGAATTTAAGATAAACAGTTAATCGAAATTGAATAGTTGTCTGATCTTTAGTCACTAAAAGTTATAAAAATTCCTATGACCTAAAGTTTTTAACACATAGTTTACACCTCTTTTATTTACAGGTTTCTAGTTATTTTAGGATTTAAAAACATCCAACAACCAACTTAATTGTTTCAACTTAATAGATTACTTTAGATTTGTTGTGTTAACTTTAGTCTCTTTAGATTCGCCCTAAGTGCTACAACAGATAGGGTTATTTGTACAGATCCGAACCTCAAAAATCCAAAATATCAGTAATTAACTAAACACGTCATAACCACAGTCATGCATGCACCTTAGCACAATTGATGAGTCTGTACTGCTTACAGTAGTTCAGGAACAGCCCTCAAACACCTAACCAATGTAAATCAATTCAACAATCAGATTTCATAAAACAATTTGCCAACAGATGTCCCGCCCGATCAGGCGACCAGCCAACCGATCGAGCGTTACAGACAAACCTCGCCCAATCGGGCAACACATTTTCCCGTTCGGACGGGCCCTGTACTTTCTGAAACTGTCATTAAATCCTACAAACTTGAGATTCTAACTCCAAAACTCAATAACATGTGCTCTGATCAATTTTAACATTCCTTTAATCCACAACTACTCCCTAAACGAATTAGATCTAACTCAAAAGTAAAGGAGGAGGAGATATCTCTTTAAATTGAAGCTTAGGGCACAACACAATGGAGAAAAAATGAAAAGAAAGCTTCACACAGTTCCAAGCCAAGAAGAGGTTGAAAACAAGAGCTACAACAGAGGAGATTCTGTTAACAACTCAACCAAAACACAGTAACCTCAAAGCTAAGATGAAAGGAGAAGAATCATACCTTTTGATTCAATTTAAAAGCACTCAAGAGATGGAAAATATCTACAGGAGAGGAGAGGATGGCCACAACTCGAATTATGAGGAAAATAAGGTTTTCCTCAGGTTATAGGCGGTTTAAATACCTAGAACCGAAAAAAAGGAACCAAAACAAAAAAAGGAAGGTTGCATCAAGTATCACGCCCGATCGGGTGAGATCCTGCCCAGTTGGACGACCTCTCTAGGGGTCTACCCGATCAGGCGGCTTCTCTAGAATTCCACTCGATCGGGTGATTAATTTGGTCTGCTTGGCGCTGGCTCAAAACCCTAAAAACTTCTGGAGTTCTATGCGGAACGATTGCTCTTTGATTGTATGGCTTGTTTTTTGGTCAGTTCTCATGATACAGTTTGGTTCATTTGGTTCAATGTCACATATAACCGACCTGTCTAATATCGGTCAACATTCCATTAAACTAAACAAGATAAACAAACAACACTAAACCGACTTCATGATCCTAAACTAGATCACGGATGTTATAATTCTCCCCACTAAAAATAGATTCGTCCTTGGATCTATCGTCTACCCATAACTCAAAAATCATAACCTCATAAAAATGAGATTCTTAAACACCTAAATCTCTTAAAAATAAAATACTCAAAACTCAGAAATCTCATAAAAATAAGATACTCAAACTCAACAACAAACTAAATACTCACAAGTTACATCCGGTTTTAACTCAAATAACTTATTACATAATAGATCAACTTAAAACTCAAAATACTCAATTTCCCAATAATTCAAAAGATCTATTATATAATAAGTCTACCCATAACTCAAAAATCATAACCTCATAAAAATGAGATTCTTAAACTCCTAAATTTCTTAAAAATAAAATACTCAAAACTCATAAATCTCATAAAAATAAGATATTCAAACTCAACAATAAACTAAATACTCACAAGTTACATCAGGTTTTAACTCAAATAACTTATTACATAATAGATCAACTTAAAACTCAAAATACTCAATTTCTCAATAATTCAAAAGATCTATTATATAATGTCTCATACTCAAATAAAGGTGCAACACATTCGAAATAAAATCAACTCAAACTAAATTCAAATCTCAAAGACTATCTCAGTCCTCCACAAGGATTGGCTCTTTATGCAACTTGCCAAACCACTGGGGATATTTGCGCATTAGCTTTGTTTCTAGCTCCCAAGTCTCATCATACTCCCTATTACTGTCCTAACGGAGTTTCATCTCTGTGATTTTCTTCCTATGAAGAACTTAAACTCTTTGGTCCAAAATCACCATATGAGGTGTAAAGTCTGTAGGAACCTTTGTGACCACCCTATCATTTTTGTCTAAACACTTCTTCAACATAGACACATGGAACACCTTCTGAAAAGCTTGCATAACCACATACAACTTAAACCTATATACAACTGGTCTTACCCACTCCAAAATCATGAGAGGTTCCATGTAACTCGGACTCAATTTGTTCTCCAAATTGACATGTTTGGTCCTCTAAGCATGGGCATCTTTGGGTAAACCATATCACCAGCCTCAAACTCCAAATTCTTTTGTCACTTTTTGGTATAAATCTTCTGTCTATCCTGATCTTTCTTCATATTCATCTTGACAATCCAGATTTTATCAGTTGTCTTTTAGAAAAAGTCTTCACCTAACAGGCTCCTCTACACCCCCCACTTGAGTTCAACATAACGGTGTCCAGCAAGGTCTGCCATACAATACCTCAAAAGGTGTCATGCCGATACTAGCTTGGTAGTTTTTGTTGTAGGCAAACTCAACCAAACTCAGATGGTTCAATGCTCACCCCAATCTAGAACACACGTCCGCAGGAGATCCTCTAACGTCTGGATGGTCCTCTCGGACTGTCCATCGGTCTACGGGTGATACACAATGCTCATATGTACCTTAGTACCTATCTCCTTTAAGTACGCTTTCTAGAATTGCGATGCAAACCTCGGATCCTGACCCGACATAATACTCAGCGGCACACCATATAACTTCACAACCTCTACCACAAACTTCCAAACTAGTACCTCTGATCCATTGGTCTTCTTAGTAGCTAAGAAGTGAGCTAACTTGGTCAATCGATCTACGATGACCCAAATGGCATCCTTGCCCCTATAAAGCGGTAATCCAACCACAAAATCCATTGTGATGATCTCCCATTTCCACTTAGACATGGGGAGACTATATAGTAAACCAATAGGCACATGAAGCTCATCCTTAACTAGCTGGTACGTATCACACTCTGACACCCACTTAGAAATATCCTCCTTCATTCCTCCCTACTGATATACTATTTCAGGTCACGGTACATCTTGGTAGCTCCTGGTTGAATCTTAAACAAGCCCTGATGTACTTCATGCAGAATGTTATGTCTCAGCACTTCATCCTTTGGTACACACATCCTATCGTTGAGCAAAATAGTTCCACTGCTGGAAACTACATAGTCAGACGACTCATACCTAGAAGCCTTAATCAACTCCTCATCCAACTGCTCTACCACTCGGATCCTACTCAAAATGTCCGTCTTATTCACTGCTTCCAAACCCAGCAGCTCGGTTTCCTCAGAGACCGCATACAAACTCAAGGCACTCACCATGCCAACCAGAGCTTCTGTATTTCTCTCGATGTCGATGACAACCCGCTTCCTACTCAAAGCATCAGCCACCATGTTGGCTTTATCTGGGTGGTAAGCAATCTCTAAATCATAATTTGCCACCAGATCCATCCAATGATGCTGTCTCGGGATCAACTCAGGCTGAGTGAAGATATACTTCAAACTCTTGTGATTCGTAAACACCTAAACTTTCTTGTTGTACATATAAGACCTCCAAATCTTAAGTGCAAACACAACAGCTACCATCTATAAATCATGGGTAGGTTAATTGCACTCAAACTTCATCAACTGTCACGCATAGGAGATCACCTTACCCTGCTGCATCAATACACAACTGAGCCCTAACTTGGAAGCATCAGTATAGACCATATATGGCTGATATGCCTCTGGTAAAACTAACACCAGAGTGCTGGTAAACATCTCTTTGAGTTTGATAAAGCTCTCCTCACACTTCTTTTCCACATAAAAGATACATCATTACCGGTCAGCTTGGTTAGTGCCTACACAATGATGGCAAAACCCTTAATGAACCTTCTGCAATATCCCGCTAATGCCAGAAAGTTATGGATCTCTATAACACTTTGTGGTCTTGGCCACTCGGTAATGGTACGGATCTTTTCTAGATCTACAGAAACTTTACCTCAGAAATGACATGTCCCAGAATACCGATCTCTCGCTGCTAGAAGCTGCACTTACTTAACTTAGGGAAGCTGCTGCCCACAGAGTTTCTCCAGAATCTTTCTCAAATGATCACGGTGCTCTGTATGATGCTTGCAGTAAACTAGATTGTCGTCAATAAAATAATCACGAACTCATCCAAATACTCATAAAACACACCATTCATCAACCTCATAAAAGCAGCTCGTGTGTTAGTCAAACCAAAAGACATGACCACAAACTCATAATGTTCGTAATGTATGCTAAAGCCCTTCTTCTTCACATCTACATCATCAATAAGTATATGATGGTAATCCAAAGCCAAAGTAACCTTGGAGACCACGTAGCACTCCTCAATTGATCCAGAAACTCATCAATCCTCGATAACGGGTACTAGTTCTTGAGAGTAACCGGGTTCAAACCTCGGTAATCATTGCATAATCTGAAGCTACCATCTTTCTTCTTGGCAAAAAAGACTGGTGCTACCCAAGGTGACTGCTCGGTCTGATAAAACTCTTATCCAGCAACTCTTCAAGTTACTTCTTCAACTCTGCCATCTCAGCTGGTGCCATCCAATATGGTGCCTTAGACAGAGTTATTATCCCTGGCTATAACTATATAGTGAATTGATCTGATCTCGATGGTGATAACCGCTCAAAGGTCTAAAGATATCCTCAATGTCCTGTACCGTGGTTTGTCTAACCTCTGTCGGCATAGATATAGTGGCCAAGTAAGTCTAACAACTACCTCAATCATGTGTTCCATCTGTACGATCGAAATCATAAGACAACCGGTAGTTGGTCTCATTTTCTAATAAACCCGAGTTCCCGATACTGACTCAAAAACTACTACCCTCTGTAGCAATCCAAATGGTTCGATACATACTCAACTAATTCATCCCCGGAATGATGTCGTACAACTCCACTGAACATACAATCAGATCCGCAGGCATGAGTTCTCTAACGATTAACACATCCACACTCTCAGCACGGCCCTGGGTGTTCCAAAAATGTCCTCCGGCAACCTATACTAAGACTGAATGACTGTCTGATAACTCTAGGATTCTGTATTCTGCTATACAACTAGGTGTAGTAAAGCAGTGCGTAGATCAAGAGTCAAACAAAACATGTGACTCAATACCACTTACTAAAAAGGTCCCTGCAATTAAGAATGGCTAATAAAAAAACTATATCCAATTTTTAGAAAGTCCAAACAATTAACAATCAAACAAGAACATAATTATAAAACTAACCAGTGATTGGCTTGCTGCTTACCTCTCCAGAATCCGCACCGATGGTGTAAACTCATGGTGCCACGGCAATCTACTTCGGTGTTTCCTTAACTCTTATCACTGGCTGTGGTAGCTTAGGAAAATTAGTCTTAATATATCCCAGCTTCTTGCAGAAAAAGCAAGGCATGTCCCTCTTGGGACACTCTGCAGCTCGATGACCCGCTGCTCCACACTGAAAACATCTTCTATCAGAAGTAGACCCTGATCCAGAACTCTTAGACCAATCGATCCACTTCCTCCTCTGATCTTGCTGCTGATAAAAGAGCTTGCCTCCTATACTGAAGCAAGAACTCTGAGATCTCTTCTGAACCTCTCAAACCACTGGGCGCCACAGTGCCTCCAATCTCAAAACTTTCTCAGCAATAACTGCTCGCTCAACCAACTCAACAATAGTAGCATAAGTCTGCATATTGCACCTGTTCCTGATATCAAGACGCATGCCCTTCAGGAAACAACGAATCTGCACCTCCTCATCCTCTAAGTTCCTACCACCGAACCGCTAAAACCGGTTGAACTCCATCTCATACTCTCGAGTAGTACGGTTCTCCAGAGTCAGATACAAGTAACTCACACTCCAAATGGTCCAAAGCCTCTGGCAAAACGTACTTGCATCTAAATTCAGCAAGGAAATAATCCTAAACCAACACTGCACCAAACCGTCTAGCAACAATGCCCTTCCACCAGGGATGAGCATTGCTCTCCAAGTAATGAGTCATCAAATCCAGCTTGTATCTGTTAGGACATCTCACTGACCGGAAACTTCTGTCTAAACGGTCCATCCACTCCTCAACCTCCTCTGGTTAGCAGTGCCAGCAAAAGACTTGACTCCAAAACGGTACAAGTGATCCAGAACACTCAAGTACATAGGCTCTGCTGGCACTACTCTAGGAACTACAATGGGTACTTCAACCTGCTCTGGAACAACCGGGATTGGTGTCAGAACTGGAGCCAGAACTGGTACGGCAGTCCGCTCAACCAAGATCGCCAACAAACCCTAACATAACAGCTGTCCATTGTGTCTGCTCTCCACCCGAAACTCCTCCAGGTACTGGTGCCTCAACACCTACATCTGCATGATCGGCCTGAGCTGCAAGCTCAGTAGCACTCATATTCGCTTGTCCCACATAGTACTCTGTGACGACTCAGCGATGGCTCTATCAGCCCTAGCATCAAAACCTCGTCCACGATGACCAAGACAACAACATCCACAATCACGTCCACGGATAACAGCCTCAAAATTTCAAGAATTAACCATCTAAAAATTAAGACAAAACTCAATCAATACTCAAAATAAGACTTATCGTGGAATCGCTTGGCTGGAGGATGGGATATCGCTCGACTCAAACACAACACAAAATCAGAGTTTCCTAGAAACAACTCTGCTCTAATACCAAACTAAAACATCCTAACCCGGTTCTCTTTACTCAAAAACGCTAATTTTAAAAAATTTCTCTATTAATCAATAATCTCGTATTTATTAATTCTTAAACTGGATTTTTGCTTTAACTCAATTGATATAGTTAACTCTAAATTAATTTTTTATTCATTTCTCAAATATACTCTAAATATAATTATTAACACCAATAATGATAACTTAATTTATAATTCTCAAATTAACTCAATATAATTCATATTTGTTCTCATTAATACTTAGACTCATCTAAGTTTTCAATAAATGACAACATAATCAAATTCAAACGGACTCTGGTATGTCATCCCTTGAAACTGCCATTCTACGAGCTTCCAACTCATTTCTTTTCTTTATTTGCGCACACGAAGAAGCGTAATCAGTATTTGATAAATACTGAGTGGATAATCTTCCCGTCTACTCGGTTGTTGTAAACAAGATTGAATCAATTACGCAATTAAATTAACCATTATGTTTTCTCGAATTGTTTTATTTTTATCACTCAATTTCTCAATTCTCAGTTCTCAATTCATGTGATAATCAGTTTTTATTCGTTACACCCGATTATCACATTTTACTCAAACACCGGTTTTCTAATCGTTACGTCTTATTTACATCTAGTTAGACATTTTTTAACTCGTTAAGCCCGCTGACTAGAACTCAAACTCAAACTCAAATTACTCAATTTATGGTTAATTACTCAAATTATCATTTTTACTCATTTATTCAACTTAAACCGAACCGGTTTAATTCAAATCTCAAACAATCACAGAAATACTCAAACTCAACTAAACAAAATATCCTAGTTGATTCTGATCAAGTAATCAACTAAATTTATCAGAAGCACAGTCATGCACGCACTATAGAACAATTGATGAGTCTTAACTGCTCACAGCTATTCAAGAGCAGCCCTTAAACACTGACCAATGTAAACCGATTCAACCA
>KE158957.1:35520-52585 GCA_000411055.1 Leavenworthia alabamica | reverse complement strand
AAAAATAAACATAAAAATTAAATTCAATATAGAAAACAGAAAAATAAATTAAAATTAATAATATTAAAAATAACTTTTAGTTTATTTAGATTATTTTTGTTCAGTTTGTTTTATAATAAAAATGGAAAAATAAACATAAAAATCATTTTAATAGGAAAAAAATAAAAGTAAAAAGTTAAAATAACAGGTTTTTTAAAACGTAAGAGACTAAACAAAAAATAAAAAAAACAGAAGAAAAGAACATTGGAGACGGCAGAAAACTCCTAAAACGTAGACATACTTAAAATATTTTTAAAAAAACTTTCAATATTTACCGCCTAAATAATTAGAATTTTCGATAAAAATCTATCATATCATTTACACATATCTGCGGTATCTAATCTACGACAACTTAAAATGAACAAATATGCGGTACTAAAATCTGCAAGTAAAAAGTTAGTCTAGTAAGAAATTTGCTGAAACTAACACTGAAATATCAGAAAAAATAAATCTGCAATAAAAATATTTCTTGGTATTTTATATGAAAAAAATCTACCATGAGTAGGTAGAAATCTACGGTAATTAAAATATTACTCTAATAATTAATCTTTGGTATTTTTATCGACATATTTTACAAATCTTCAATAACTATATAGTTAAAACTGCAATGAAAAATTAAATCTGCGACACAAATCTACTGCGTAAAAAAATCTGCGACTCAAAAACTAAAATTTTTTAAAAAAATTATTAAATCTGCAGTCTCTATATCGAAGTTAAAAAAAAGTCTGCAATCTCCAAAATAATCATGGATGAACCTTCTGTATTTCACAATGTATATCCTGAGAGCGACTTTGAAGATGCAGAAGATGAGAGTTGACATAACACGTGGTGACGGAATGCTTTATGATGGTCAAAAGTTCTATAATGGGGCCGCTTTCAAGGAGGATGTGCTTGATTATGCACTAAGAACAGACCGTAACATTTCACAGAGTAGATGGGATAAAACGAAGATAGAGTATAAGTGTGTTTCTTACGGGTGTTCGTGGAGAATCTATTGTGCAATTACTCAAGATTCTCCAATGTGGAGAGTTAAAGTCTTTCATCAGGTATATAGTTGTGTTCCTAATGGAGAGTGCGACATGATTAAAGTGTCAGTCATTGCACGGTTATTTGTTGACAAGATTTGGGAAGAACCAAAGTACTTCATGACGATGAAAATGGCAGAAATTATAAAGGAGCGATGGAAGATTATTGTTTCAAGATCTCAATGCCAATCTGCTAGGAACAAAGCTCTCAATTGGATCACCAAAGAGTATGCTGAGCAGTTTTCGCGACTTAGAGACTATGCGGCCGAGTTAATGGTTAGTAATGAGGGTTCTATTGTGGAGATTGATACAATAAGAAATGATGCTGGTCAAGATGTCTTCAACCGGTTCTATATATGCTTTGATAATCTAAGAAAAACTTGGAAAGAGACATGTAGGCCTCTCATTGGACTTGATAGTAGCTTCTTAAGATCGACAACTAAAGGTCAGTTGTTAGTGGCATTAGGTAGAGATGTGGATAATGCAATTTATCCAATAGCTTGGTCAGTTGTTAGAGTTGAAAACTTGAATAATTGCTTGTGGTTTGTGAGGCTAATCAAGGCTGATTTTGGGCTAGGAGATAGTGAAGGCTACATTTTGGTTTCTGATAGGTGCAAGGGAATCAATAATGCTGCTCTGACTGAATTGCCAAATATAGAGCATAGACATTGTGTTAGACACATCTACGGTAACATCAAGAAAAATCACTCAGTAAAGTCGTTTAACGCCTCAATTTTCAAAGCCAGAGAGAAGCCTTTTATGCCAATACTTGAGACAATCAAACGACTAGCAATGACAAAAATTGCTGAAAGGTCAGCTAAATCGCATACTCACAAAGGTATTTGCACTCCATACGTTACTAGATTTTTTGCAGCTGAACATGAGAAAGGGGCACTCTGTTCTGTCACTAGAAGCACTAATGGCTGGTGGGAAGCTTATATCCATGGTGAACCATTCCGTGTGAATTTAGAGAAGCGGACATGTAGTTGTAGAAAGTGGGATATATGTGGAATTTCCTGAGAGAATGGTTAGGGAGTTATACTTAAGAAGAATCTCCAACCAAATGACTATATTTGTCACTGGTTCAGAACAACTATGTGGATGATAAACTACACTAATGGATTAACCCCAATCCGAGGCATGAGGTCCTGGCCCACTACCAATGCTCCTTTGGTACATGAAGTCTCTGACTCATCTGATGATGAACCAACAGAATTTGCCAAGAAAAAGGAAAAGAAGAAACCTGACAAGAAAAGGAAGAAAGGGAGACATGAATCTCCAACCAAGAAGAAACTCCGTGAGAAAAAGAGGATAATGCATTATAAAATATGTGGTGCACCAAATCATAACTCTATGTGGCACTCTAATAAGCCAGCATTTGAGGTTAGTGTTTTAAATATTTGATGTGTTTTAAATGTTAGATGTGTTTGTTTTAAAATTTTGATGTGTTTTAAATGTTTGATGTGTTTTAAATGTTTTAAATGTCTAATGTGGTATATATATGTTTATGCAAGGCTGATGTAACACCTTCTCAAGGCAATATCATTCAAGAAGAGAGAAATACTCGTTTGGTAGATGGTTCCCTTGTTTGGATTGAAGCAACAACCAAAGAAGGCAATAAAGAAGGAACAAGCAAACAGACCAAGAAGAAAGGAACAAACAAAGAAAGAGAGAAAGAAGGTACAAACCAAGGTAAAGAGGATGGAGGTACAAGCAAACAGACAAAAAAAAGAGTAAGNAAAAGAGTAAGAAACAAAGAGAAAGGAGATTCAAACCAAGGAAAAGAGGATGGAGGTACAAGCAAAAAAACAAAGAAAATAGGAACAACTAAAAGAAAAGAGAAAGGAGGTACAAAAGAGGGTGAAAGTACAATAAAAGAAAAAGAGAAAGGAGGTACAAAAGAGGATGGAGATACAAGCAAAGAAAAAGAAAAAAGGAGGTACAAAAGAGGGTGGAGGTACAAGCAAATGAAAAGATGAAGGCGGTAGTTCAAAATATGGTACTGATTGGCCAGAGGGGTATCCTTATTGCAAGAATCAACCTCGTATCCTAATGTGGTATGAGCTTAGGGCCAATGTGCTAGTTCGCCAAGCATAGGAAGAGAAGGAGTAGAAGTTTGAAGCAACTGGTTTTTAGGTTGGTTTTTGGGTTGTTTTAGGTATGATTAGAACCGTTTTAGGTTGTTTTTGGGTTCCTAATCTTGACTACGTTTGTCGGGTTTATTCTAATGGTAATACTTTATTTGAACTATTCTATGCTATGTTACATTATCAAGCTTTTGGTAGTTTGAACCATTCACTTTGTCAAGCTTTTGGTTTGGTCGTTTAACATTTTATGCATCTTCAACATTTGATTAGTACAATGACAATCCGAAGTCATCCATAACAACATTAACATAATCCGAAGTCATACATAACAATCCGAAGCTTAGAAACACAATCTTACTACTAACACATAACAATCCGAAACTGTTTCAAAAACAACATTAACTACATACATAACAAAACATAAGTCATACATAACAATCCATTACATAACAATTCAACAATGATCATATGAGTTTTCCTACACCAACAATGATCATCATAACAAAGATAACCAGAATCATCTTTTTTTTCATGTTCACTTTGGCTTCAATTAACAAACCTTCAACCCACTCAAATACATCTTCCTCAATCTTCTTTAAAACTTTATCAATCACAATCTTCTCAAAATATGTACCATCAAATACGACCTCATTCTCTACCACCATTTGTTCAAGCATCTCTGTTTTGGAAGTCAATTTGTCTACCTCATTCAACAATGCCTCATCAACCATTTAAAAACGTGATTATCATCAACAAGCTACATGGATTAAATAGGATATTGTTGTCAGATTCACAAAGAACAGAAAAAGGATATTGTTGTCAGATTCACAAAGAACAGAAGCATGAATATTACCTTATTTGAAGCAACATGAGCACAACGAAAGTATCGACGACATGGATTGGATTCAGATTTTGAAATCTTTCCCACGATTTGTGCCCCACACCAACAAATCGTAGGCACACCTACAACTCGACTTTGGTGGGAGCTTGAAGATCCACTATAAACTCCAAAAGTATTGCTCATCTCTGAGGATTCTTCGATTTTGATTTTTAAGAAATTAGGGTTTTTCAATTTTGGGAGATTTCAGAAATTTAGGGTTGAGAGATTTAAATTAAAAGTAGAACTTTTAGTCGGGTCAAAATGAAGCTAGTTGGACATTTTTTGACGTCCGGTACCGGGTAAATTTGTTTGTTATCGGTTTAGAAACGGTTTCGATCATAAACCACTAAAATATTCGATTGTTTGGTAATAGATATATAACTTTCCAATTGTTTGGGTATTAAGATCCAAGTTTCCCGTCGTATGAGTTTTAAATTAGGCCTTAAATTTATATGTATCTAGTAATATAGACCATATTTTGCGTGGAAATAGATCGTCGGCCAGATATATTTGTTAAAAAAAAAGGGGTAAAACCATAAAAGTGTGATTAATTATGTGATTTCCCTTTGGCAACTCCATTTTAGATTATTGAATTTTTGCAACTTTAAATAAATCGTCTACACTATAACTTACAATTAACTATGTTTATTTATTTTTTATTTATTTGGAAATTTGAAATAACATGATTTTTTCACTAGAAAATGTCAAGATCCATAAAATAAACAATAATAATTTCATATTTATCTGAATATTAAAAGTAGCTTTAGAAATTTAAAGTGGTATGTCATACTTAGAAACTAATTTTTAANATATATATATATATATATATATGTCTATAATTTCAAGCTATTGAATTCAATGTAATATTTTTAAAATGACTTATATAATATTAGAAAACTAAAATAATATTGACACAAATTGTTGACTCATATTCAATTATTCTTTTGTTGCCTTGATGCTTTATATTGCACTAGTATTAAAGAAATATAAAAAACGAAAATAGAAATAATAGATAAAGTTAAATAAAAAGAATATAATTTTCAAGATAATGAAAAATATTAATTCTTGAATTGGCTTGGGAATATATGCATATGGATTCCAACTAATATACTATGTATCTATCTAATATGTTTCTACGTAAAGTACAAATTAATCTAACAAATATGCTATGAAAAATTAATTTGTGAAAATTATTATCTAGTTAAATTTGGCATTCCAATAGTTAAGTTTAATTTTGTTTGTTTGTTTACAAATTAAATTCTAAATTGACTCAAAGGACATATTAAAAAAAGAGTATCATGATTGTAAACATTGTAGAGTTACAAAAATTTTAGAAAATTTTAAATTTTTTTCACAAATTTTTAGAGAGATTTTTTAAAATATCACCTACATAATTAAGATTTTTTAAAAAGTTTATAAAAATCTTTATATAATAAAATAAATTTAAAATCATTAAATTAATAACTCTAAATTTGAAGATAACAATAAAATTTATTAATGTCATTTTATTTGAATAATAAATATATTTAATTAACTTTTAAAAATTCTTCATCCAGTAACTTATAATTTTAAATGATTGTAAACCAATTTTAAAAATTATCACGACCAATAACACATAATATATTTAATTGATTTTTAAAAATTCTTCCGTCAATAGCTTATAATTTTAAATGATTGTAAATAAATTTTAAAAATTACCACAATCAATAACACATAATTTTAATTAAATTTTAAAAATTCACAAATGAATAAAATAAATATTAATTTTTTTTTAAAATAACCAATAAACCTCACTTAGATTTTTTCTTCAGTTTGGTAAATAAAAAAAGTATTAGTTGAAATTTTTTGATAAAACAAAAAGGAACCATTGAAAATAGTGCGGAAAAAACAAGAGTGGAAGATGAGAGAGGTAGCTGAAGAAACTCTTACGGCGCCTCCTAACAAAAAGGGATCGAAATTTTTTACAAAAAAAAACAATGGAGAAGGTGTGGAGTGTGGCGGAGGCAGAGACCACGTGTTCTCTCTTCTCCTTCCTCTCTTCATCTGCCATTATTAACTCTTCTGACCCCACTCTTCTCTAACTCCAACCTAACCCTTCCCTCACCTTCCCCTCTTTAAACCCTTTCTCTTTCATTCTTCCTCTCTCTAATATTTATTAGGTACATCTCTAAATTCTTATACTTTTGAGATTATTTTTTTGATTCTTCTTCTGCCAATTTTGTATCCCAAGGTTTGCAATTTTGTCTTTTTTTTAGTTTGCTTTGATTTTGCTACTTGGGTGTTATAAAGTTTTGATTTTTTTTAAGTTAAAATTTCGGAATTTTATAATATGTGATTTTAGCAGGAGCTGAGTTTTGAGCTTTTAGACTTTATATTTCTAGAATAATCATTACTTTTTTCTCTAGATCTCTCAGATTTCTTTTACTTTCTGAAGAAAAATTACTAAACAATTGATGCTTTTTAACTTGTAACTTCTTTACTTTTGATAATTGCTTTTTGCCCTATACTTTCATGCATCTTTAGTATTTTAGATTAACTGAAACCGGGTTTGTTTGTTTGCATTGATACTTCTGTTATGCTCTTTCAAGTCATTTTGATAGTATCAATGTCTTGTTTTTGGTTTCTCAATTTCGGGGTTGGAAGTGGAACTGTGAGACAATGTTGCTAGCAATTTCTTTGTAAACTGATTCTGAATGTCCTTATGGCTGTTTTGTAGATATATCTGAAGTTTAAAGGATAGTAATACAATGGCTGCTGGCTCGGTTAACGGGCATCAAAGTGCTGTAATACCCGGTAGAAATCATGTGACTGTGGCTCATGTCGATGAGTTCTGTAAAGCTTTAGAAGGGAAAAGGCCAATCCATAGTATTTTGATTGCTAACAATGGAATGGCAGCTGTGAAGTTTATACGTAGTGTTAGAACATGGGCTTACGAAACATTTGGCACCGAAAAAGCCATTTTACTGGTGGGTATGGCAACCCCTGAGGACATGCGGATCAATGCGGAGCATATCAGAATTGCTGATCAGTTTGTGGAGGTTCCTGGAGGAACCAACAATAACAATTATGCTAATGTTCAACTTATTGTAGAGGTGAATACAACTTTTGGGAACTTCTGCTTGTTATAATACTATCTAAATTATCCTATTTTGGGTCTTTGGAGCTATACTTCATTCATCTTTGTCTAAATATTATCTGCAGATGGCTGAGATAACACGCGTTGATGCAGTTTGGCCTGGTTGGGGTCATGCATCTGAAAACCCTGAATTACCTGATGCCTTAAATGCAAAAGGAATAATATTTCTTGGTCCTCCGGCAGCTTCAATGGCAGCACTCGGAGATAAGATCGGTTCTTCATTGATTGCACAAGCTGCTGATGTACCCACTCTGCCTTGGAGTGGTTCTCATGTGAGTAAATTTACTCTTGCGGAGCTGAAGTTGTTCACCAAAGAATTGTTGATTTGTTCTAATTTTGAATTCTTATGTTTTTCAGGTTAAAATACCTCCTAATAGCAGCTTGGTAACTATCCCTGAGGAGATCTACCGGCAAGCTTGTGTGTACACAACTGAAGAAGCTATTGCTAGTTGTCAAGTTGTCGGTTACCCAGCAATGATCAAAGCTTCCTGGGGTGGTGGCGGTAAAGGCATTAGGAAGGTCAGCTTGTGTAGATCTGCTTTTGGATTGGCAGTCTCCTCTTGTCATTGTAGTCTACGCGGATTCCTATATAAATATACTTATTCTTGTTTGATTTGCTAGGTTCATAATGATGATGAGGTTAGGGCTCTATTCAAGCAAGTTCAAGGTGAGGTCCCGGGCTCACCGATATTCATAATGAAGGTTGCTTCCCAGGTATGGCTACTTAAGTATAGCTCTTGATCAAGCATAGCCAAGTTCTTATACACATGCTTTTCCTTACATTTCATTTTTGTCATCCTTTTCAATAGAGTCGGCATTTAGAGGTCCAGCTGCTCTGTGACCAACATGGAAATGTTTCAGCTCTGCATAGCCGTGATTGTAGTGTCCAGAGAAGACACCAAAAGGTTTGTTAGTGGTTGATTCTGGATTTTTAATTGTCTGGTTATATAGAAATTCATTCTATCTAATTTATTCTTATATACTTCAATCGTATTTCCGAAGTAAAATTATTGCATGAGTTCTTACTTTATGGTTTTTATTACAGATCATAGAGGAGGGTCCAATTACTGTGGCTCCGCTAGAAACCGTTAAGAAACTTGAGCAGGCAGCTAGAAGGTTGGCTAAGAGTGTGAACTATGTTGGAGCTGCTACTGTTGAATATCTCTACAGCATGGAAACTGGGGAGTACTACTTCTTAGAGCTTAACCCTCGGTTACAGGTTTGTTTTAGACTACAGCTTTTATGTTGGATTCTAATTAAAGGTACGGTCTTGAAAGTTGAAGACATGTTTGACTTGATGTGCGAGGTCAGGTTGAGCACCCTGTAACTGAGTGGATTGCCGAGATAAATCTTCCTGCAGCCCAAGTTGCTGTAGGGATGGGAGTTCCTCTATGGAGAATCCCTGGTATGGCCCTGCATTATTATTTTTGTTGAGGTATCGGCTCCTCTTCTAGTTCATGCACACATGTAATGGACTGTTTTTTTGCTTGAATCTGGTAGAGATAAGACGGTTCTATGGTGTAGAACATGGTGGAGGTTATGATTCTTGGAGAAAAACATCTGTCGTAGCCTTCCCTTTTGATTTTGATAAAGCGGAATCTATAAGGCCAAAAGGCCATTGTGTGGCTGTACGCGTGACAAGCGAGGATCCTGATGATGGCTTCAAACCCACTAGCGGTAAAGTACAGGTAATGTGATCCTATCTGTCGAATGCAAAGTTAAAGCTCATTCCCTAAGAAATCTGGGTAACACCTATGAAACTGCAACAGGAATTGAGTTTTAAGAGCAAGCCAAATGTGTGGGCATACTTCTCTGTCAAGGTATACATATCTATAGATGCTCTGCTATATATCGTGTTTGACTATGTCTTTAATTTTACGACTATTTTTTTACAGTCTGGTGGAGGCATCCACGAGTTCTCGGATTCCCAGTTTGGTATGTTGAGTGAAATATAATTATTCAGGCTGGTAAAACAGTTCTTTTCTTGAGGTAACAAATTGAAACTTCCTTTAATCTTCTATACAGGACATGTTTTTGCATTCGGGGAATCCAGAGCCCTGGCGATAGCAAATATGGTTCTTGGGCTAAAAGAAATTCAAATTCGTGGAGAAATTAGGACTAACGTTGACTACACAATCGACCTTCTACATGTATGTTTCCTTTCTAGTTTCTCCTACACTAAGTTACACTCTGAGTTTGCAATGTACCCTGACAAGATTATTTCAATTGTTTGCCAGGCATCTGATTACCGGGAGAACAAAATTCACACTGGTTGGTTGGATAGTAGGATCGCTATGCGGGTCAGAGCTGAGAGGCCTCCATGGTATCTCTCTGTTGTCGGCGGGGCTCTCTATGTAAGACCCTCTTTCTCAGAGATATATTTGCCTTGAAAATTTATATCTGGTGATGAGATGTTTTACTTGTTCAGAAAGCATCAGCTACCAGTGCTGCTGTTGTTTCAGATTACGTTGGTTATCTAGAGAAGGGGCAAATTCCCCCAAAGGTACTCCAGTATCAGCGCTCTCTTTTGTCATCCTCATAACGGTCATGTAGCTTACTTTTTTTTTCTCTTAAACTGCAGCATATATCTCTTGTGCATTCTCAAGTGTCTCTGAATATCGAAGGAAGTAAATATACGGTATTCTTCTCTGCATTTCTTCTTTTCCTCTGCCATATTGTTTTCTTCTTTACTGAGGCTCACTAACCTGAACATAACTGTTTCTTAGATTGATGTAGTCCGGGGTGGATCAGGAAGCTATAGGCTAAGAATGAACAATTCAGAAGTTGTAGCAGAAATACACACACTACGGGATGGAGGTCTGTTGATGCAGGCAAGTGTTTTTCCTTTGTTACATACTACAAAACAGATACAAACACATGTCACACATTTTCTTTTGAAAATCTCACCATGTTGGTTGGCTTTCGCTGTCATTGCAGCTTGATGGTAAAAGCCATGTGATATATGCAGAGGAAGAGGCGGCAGGAACCCGTCTTCTCATTGATGGAAGAACTTGTTTACTACAGGTTTATACTTGATTATTTGTTTCTTTCTGTTTTACCATTTTACTTGATATTTTTCTGAAGCAATTTAGGTTAAGTTATCTCTCAATTTTGGCTTATTCAGAATGATCACGATCCTTCGAAGTTGATGGCTGAGACACCATGCAAGTTGCTGAGGTATCTGGTTTCAGATAACAGCAGTATTGATGCTGATACGCCCTACGCAGAAGTTGAAGTCATGAAGATGTGTATGCCACTTCTTTCACCTGCATCAGGGGTTATCCATTTCAAAATGTCTGAAGGACAAGCCATGCAGGTAAAAAGCCACACTATTGCCAAACAAAAAAAGCCATGCAGTTTTGTAAAAATTGATAAACTCATCCAGTATTTTCTTAACAGGCTGGTGAGCTTATAGCCAAGCTTGATCTTGATGATCCTTCTGCTGTAAGAAAGGCAGAACCATTCCATGGAAGTTTCCCCAGATTAGGACTTCCGACAGCAATTTCTGGTAAAGTTCATCAGAGATGTGCTGCAACTTTAAATGCTGCTCGCATGATTCTTGCTGGCTATGAGCATAATGTAGATGAGGTAAATGCGATTTCGTTCTCCTATTTGATTGAACTTTTCTATTGGACTATCTGACTCTGAGATCTCTCATATCTTGCAGGTTGTTCAAGACTTACTTAATTGCCTTGATAACCCTGAACTCCCATTTCTGCAGTGGCAAGAGTGCTTTGCAGTTCTTGCTACACGATTACCTAAAGATCTCCGGATCATGGTAAACAGTTGTATACTCTGTTGTTCTTTGTCTTTAATTTCAAGTCTGTTAATAATGCTTTCTTATAAAATATTCTTTTTCAGCTAGAATCAAAGTATAGGGAATTTGAGATTATCTCCAAGAACTCTGTGTCCGCAGATTTCCCTGCCAAATTCTTAAAAGTCATTCTTGAGGTGATCACATACTTTTTCTTTCATTCAAGATCGAGGAGTTTTATTTTCACTCTGAAATGCCTTTTTTTTTGCAACCAACGGTTCTGTTTTTATCTCTCTGAAATGTCTTCTTTTCGTCCATGTTTTGCAACAGGCTCATATATCATCTTGTGATGAGAAAGAGAGAGGTGCCCTTGAAAGGCTCGTTGAACCATTGATGAGCCTTGTGAAGTCTTATGAAGGTGGTAGAGAAAGTCATGCCCGTGTTATTGTTCATTCCCTTTTTGAAGAATATCTATCAGTAGAAGAGTTATTCAATGATAACATGCTGGTAACAGAATTAGGCTTCATAGCTAACAATCAGCTTTGTGGTTTTACCACTTACGTGTGACTCGTAATAAGCATTTTTCTTTTTTTTATTGAAAAGGCTGATGTTATAGAACGAATGCGTCAGCAATACAAGAAAGATTTGTTGAAGATTGTGGATATAGTTCTCTCACATCAGGTTTGTGATTATCCTTCTCGCACCAGGTTTATCTTTCCATCATTGCTGACACTGAACCGTATACTCATATGTTGTTCGTTTCAGGGCATAAAAAACAAAAACAAACTTGTTCTACGACTCATGGAGCAGCTTGTTTACCCTAATCCTGCTGCATACAGAGATAAACTTATCAGATTCTCAACACTTAACCATACTAATTACTCTGAGGTGTGTTTGGTTCCGTTGTGTTTATGATATGTTTGTTGACACATTTGTCAGCTGATGATCAATTTGTGTGTAGTTGGCGCTCAAGGCGAGTCAATTGCTCGAACATACCAAGTTAAGTGAACTTCGTTCAAACATTGCTAGAAGCCTTTCAGAGTTAGAAATGTTTACCGAGGATGGAGAAAATATGGATACTCCTAAGAGGAAAAGTGCCATTAATGAAAGGATGGAAGATCTTGTGAGCGCATCTTTAGCTGTTGAAGACGCTCTCGTGGGGCTATTTGACCACAGTGATCACACACTTCAACGACGGGTTGTTGAGACTTATATCCGCAGATTATACCAGGTAATGATTCGTTATTTCAGACCCTTATTATTCAAAGTTCTTATTGGCTTTACAGTTGATTAAACACGGAATATTGACTTTTTCACTTGATTCATGTCACTAGCCCTACGTCATTAAAGAAAGCGTGAGGATGCAGTGGCACCGTTCGGGTCTTATTGCTTCTTGGGAGTTCCTAGAAGAGCATATTTTAAGAAAAAACATTGGTGCAGACAATAATGGGACATCTGAAAAAGGAGTTGTTGAGAAGCGTAGTAAGAGAAAATGGGGGGCTATGGTTATAATCAAATCGCTGCAGTTTCTGCCAAGCATAATAAGTGCAGCATTGACAGAAACAAACCACAACAACTATGAATCTGCCGGAGCTCCTTTATCTGGCAATATGATGCACATTGCTATTGTAGGCATCAACAATCAGATGAGTCTGCTTCAGGACAGGTAGTTGACTGTTAACACAGCCTGACCGTTTTGAACCAGCTTAGGTGCTGTAGTGTGTACATAATCTGTTTTCATTGCTGGTTTGTTTGTCTCAGTGGAGATGAGGACCAAGCTCAGGAAAGAGTAGACAAGCTGGCCAAAATTCTTAGAGAGGAAGAAGTGAGTGCGAGCCTCTGTTCTGCAGGTGTCGGTGTGATTAGTTGTATAATTCAGAGAGATGAAGGACGAACACCGATGAGACATTCGTTCCATTGGACGATAGAGAAGCAGTATTATGAAGAAGAGCCATTGCTTCGTCATCTTGAACCTCCTCTGTCCATATATCTTGAATTGGTACGATCATGATGTTGAAATGTGAATTCTTATTTTAGCGAATCTCACTTTTCTTTTAATGATTGATTATTGTTTGTCTGATGCAGGATAAGCTAAAAGGATACTCAAATATACAGTATACGCCTTCACGTGACCGTCAGTGGCATCTGTATACTGTTATGGACAAGCCACTGCCAATAAAGAGGATGTTCCTTAGATCTCTTGTTCGACAGGCTACAATGAACGATGTTTTTATGTTGCAGCAAGGGCAAGACACACAACTTAACCAAACACTGTTGTCCATGGCGTTTATGTCGAAATGCGTTCTGAGGTCTTTGATGGATGCCATGGAGGAACTGGAACTGAATGCACATAATGCTGCCATGAAACCAGACCATGCACATATGTTCCTTTGTATACTACGTGAGCAGCAGATTGATGATCTTGTGCCTTACCCCAGGTTGCTATTGCTGAGTCTTTTACAAGTTATCTTTTGTAATATGTCAGTACTTTTTAGTAACAGAATTCAATGTTTTTTTCACAGGAGGGTTGAAGTAAATGCTGAGGATGAAGAAACTACAGTTGAGATGATCTTAGAAGAAGCAGCTAGAGAGATACACAGGTCTATTGGAGTAAGAATGCATAAATTGGGTGTGTGTGAGTGGGAAGTGCGACTGTGGTTGGTGTCCTCAGGGCTGGCAAATGGTGCTTGGAGGGTCGTGGTTGCAAACGTGACAGGCCGTACATGCACTGTTCATGTAACTTCTGCGTACAAATACTTTGTTGTACAAACCATACAGAGAGTACATCTCTCCACAACTTGACTTACTGTGATTCGATGTTGCAGATATATCGAGAAGTGGAAGCTACTGGGACAAACGGTTTAATCTATCACTCCATAACTAAGAAGGGGCCTTTGCATGGAAGCCCAATCAACGGTCAGTATAAACCATTGAATAATCTGGACAGGAAACGTCTAGCGGCAAGGAGGAGTAATACTACCTATTGCCATGACTTCCCCTTGGTAAGTAATTGGAATTCAGAAGATTTACTCTTTTGGGTGATTTGAACCCACCTTATGTTATATCTTGCCTCTTCAGGCTTTTGAGACAGCATTGGACCTCTTGTGGGCATCTCAACACCCGGGAGTTAGGAAACCTGGAAAGAATACTCTGATCAACGTGAAAGAGCTTGTATTCTCTAATCCAGAAGGTTCTTTAACATCTCTTGTTCCGGTTGAAAGACCGCCGGGTCTCAATGACTTTGGAATGGTGGCCTGGTGCTTAGAGATGTCGACTCCTGAGTTTCCTATGGGACGAAAACTTCTCATAGTCGCCAATGATGTCACATTCAAAGCAGGTTCTTTTGGTCCTAGAGAAGACGCATTTTTCCTTGCTGTGACTGAACTCGCTTGTGCCAAAAAGCTTCCGTTGATTTACTTGGCAGCAAATTCTGGTGCTCGACTCGGCGTAGCTGAAGAAGTTAAAGCCTGCTTCAAAGTTGGGTGGTCGGATGAAGTTTCCCCCGAGAATGGGTTTCAGTATATATATCTAAGTCATGAAGACCATGCAAGGATTGGATCATCTGTCATTGCGCACGAACTGAAGCTCCCTAGTGGGGAAATAAGGTGGGTGATTGATACGATTGTTGGTAAAGAAGATGGTATTGGAGTTGAGAACTTAACAGGAAGTGGTGCAATAGCGGGTGCTTACTCTAGGGCGTACCATGAAATTTTTACTCTAACCTTTGTTAGTGGAAGAACAGTTGGAATCGGTGCTTACCTTGCCCGCCTGGGCATGAGGTGCATACAGAGACTAGACCAGCCAATCATCTTGACTGGGTTTTCTACGCTCAACAAGTTGCTTGGGCGTGAGGTCTATAGCTCTCACATGCAACTCGGTGGCCCGAAAATCATGGGCACAAATGGTGTTGTTCATCTTACAGTCTCAGATGATCTTGAAGGCGTAGCTGCGATTCTCAACTGGCTGAGTTACATTCCTGCTTACATGGGTGGTCCTCTTCCTGTTCTTGCTCCTTTAGACCCACCGGAGAGAACTGTGGAGTACGTCCCAGAGAACTCATGTGACCCACGAGCTGCTATTGCTGGGATTAATGACAATACCGGTAAATGGCTTGGTGGTATCTTTGATAAAAATAGCTTTATTGAGTGTCTTGAAGGCTGGGCAAGGACAGTAGTGACTGGTAGAGCTAAGCTGGGGGGAATACCTGTTGGAGTGGTTGCAGTAGAAACACAAACTGTAATGCAGATCATCCCGGCAGATCCAGGACAGCTAGACTCTCATGAGAGAGTGGTTCCGCAAGCAGGGCAAGTCTGGTTTCCTGATTCAGCAGCCAAGACAGCTCAAGCCCTCATGGATTTCAACCATGAAGAGCTTCCATTGTTCATCCTAGCAAACTGGAGAGGGTTTTCAGGTGGGCAGAGAGATCTTTTCGAAGGAATACTTCAGGCAGGTTCAACTATAGTAGAAAATCTGAGAACATATCGACAGCCAGTGTTTGTGTACATCCCAAAGATGGGAGAGCTGCGAGGTGGAGCTTGGGTTGTTGTTGACAGCCAGATAAATTCGGATTATGTTGAAATGTATGCTGATGAAACTGCTCGTGGAAATGTGCTTGAGCCTGAAGGGACAATAGAGATAAAATTCAGAACGAAAGAGCTGTTAGAGTGCATGGGAAGGTTGGACCAAAAGCTAATCAGTCTCAAAGCAAATCTCCAAGATGCCAAGCAAAGCGAGGCTTATGCAAACATCGAAATTATCCAGCAACAGATTAAAGCCCGAGAAAAGCAGCTTCTACCAGTTTATATCCAAATCGCCACCAAATTTGCAGAACTTCACGACACTTCCATGAGAATGGCTGCAAAAGGAGTGATCAAAAGTGTTGTGGAATGGAGTGGCTCACGGTCTTTCTTCTACAAAAAGCTTAACCGAAGAATTGCTGAGAGCTCTCTTGTGAGGAATGTAAGAGAAGCTTCTGAAGACAACTTATCATATAAATCTGCAATGGGATTGATTCAGGATTGGTTCCGCAAATCCGATATTGCAAAGGGGAAAGAAGAAGCATGGACAGACGACGAAATATTCTTCGCATGGAAGGACAATGTTAGTAACTATGAGTTGAAGCTGAGCGAGTTGAGAGTGCAGAAACTGCTGAATCAACTTGCAGAGATTGGGAATTCATCGGATCTTCAGGCTCTGCCACAAGGACTTTCTAATCTGCTAAACAAGGTATAAAAGTGAAACCCTAGAGAAACTCAACTTTTTGGCTCTCTAGTATTTTTCTCTGTACAGCTCTGTTTTCTGGTGGCCTAAAGTGAATATGTTATGCAGGTGGAGCCTTCAAAACGAGAAGCGCTGGTGAATGCGCTAAGAAAGGTGTTGGGATGATATGAAAGAGGTTTAGCTTCTGTTCCAAGAAAGATGGATAATTAGTGTTGCTAGTGTACTAGGGTAACAGAAGCTAGTTGGAAATTAGGTTTGGACCATCTTTATATTTGTTGGCCAAAGCTGTAAATGTTGTTGTAGCTTTGTCATTCCGTATAAAAACATGTCACTATTAGTTATATATATATTTATGTTGTTAAAATTCACTAATCCGTCACTTAAACGAAAGCTGGCTTGCTTTTTGCCAGGACCGGCTTGATGATGAGCTTTCCAATAATATATCACCAGATGTATAAGATTCCTTTGTCTATCCATCTGCCCTTTGTCAACGCATTTTTTTAGGCAAAAACTCCGTTTTTTCCTCTGTAAATATTTCTCAGAACATGGAGTGTGAATCAAACCCATGTTTGAATTGAAATTGAGATACTGATGCAGGCTCTTCTCTTCTGAATCGGATAGATTCATATCTGAAAAAGTTTGACAATACGTTCTTTCAAAATTGACTCTTTGTCCCTCTATTAGAGGTGTTCCAGAAATGTCTGCAATCGAGTAAATAGCTCTACGAACTAATAGGCTTTGGTTACCGGCGAACGCTTCCAAAGGCGACCTTCTCGAGTTTCCGGCTGTTTCCTAGATTGAAGTAGCCTTTCGTCGCCCTACCAAACGCAAGAAGTCACTATCAAATAGCTCGCCCTACTGTGACAAAGGTGTGCTCCGCCCGGTGACTAAGAAAGAAATTGGTTTGCGCAACAATTGAAGTGA
>KE158957.1:20160-33126 GCA_000411055.1 Leavenworthia alabamica | reverse complement strand
TATTTTTGGCGGGAAAACATGTTTCTATATTTTTGGCGGAAAAACATGTTTCCGTATTTTCGGCAAGAAAACGTGTTTCCGTATTTATGGCGGAAAAATACGTTTCCGTATTTTTTGTAGAAAACCGTATTTCCATATGTTTAGCAGAAAAACATATTTCTGCATTTTTTTGCGGAAAAACGTGTTTTCGTATTGTTGTGAAAAGTGCTCCGCATTTTTTACGGAAAAAGTACTTTCCGTATTTTTTGTTGAAAAATATGTTTTTGTATTTTTAGCGGGAAAATATGTTTTCCCATTTTTACAAAAAAGTGTTTCCGTGTTTTTACGGAAGAAAATTATTAATGCATTTTTGAAATTTTTGACAGAAAAATATGTTTTCGTAGTTTTTGGTAGAAAATCATTTTTTTTTATTTTTGGAAAATATTTTATCGAAAAACCGGTTTTTCTGTATTTTAAAAAAATGTTTGTTTCCATGTTTTAGAGAAAAACATATTAACTTTTTTATTGTTTGAAATAAAGGATATTTTAAACTTTTGGCTTTTGAGATGCCGATGCAGCATCTGGAAGCTCATTTTTTTAGTATCTCAAATATCTCATTTCAGCATCTCAAATATCTTATTTCAGCATCTGTATGCAAAATTAAATGAAAAAAACAAACAACATCTAAGCGTTTGTATCCAGATATTGCATCTGGAGGATGAAACGAACAGGGCCTTAATTATGTGATAAACTAATCACTTATTAAGTTATAGACTTTTTAGGCCCAATATCTCTTTTATCACATTTTTAAAAACTTCAACTCATTAGTCCTTAATTTGGGATCATTTAATTATATTCTCTTTGGGTTTTGACCCAAATTAAACAGATCCCATAATAATAATTAAAAGTTTAGGGTTTTTCAAAGCTTAATTCCTTTTTAATTAATTATTAACTCTTTTAGGGCTTTTATACTCCATAATCCAATTAATTCATATTTAAAAATATGTAAGGTTTTCAAGCCCAATTTTTTATAATCGTTTCATTAATTATTTTGGATTTCCAAATCCAATTAAATCAACACTCCATCATACCACAAAGCAACATTCAGATTCTCTGAAACTTCTGGAAATTAATCAACAGCGACAACTCGGTTCATGGGTCGATCCAACTGGTATGGTTCAATTTATTCGGTTCAATGTTACAGTAAACTGACCTGCCCAGGATCGACAAACTATTTCATTAAACTAAACTCGGCAAACTATAACCCTAAACCGACTTTTTGACTTAACCGGATCACGGATGTTACAACTGTGTGTTCGTTGAAAGATTTAGGATCAAGGTTTCCAATTATTGCTGGATTTTATTTGGATTTTATAATACAACTATTATCTTAATTTTCTTCTTTTGGCCTAATTAACAATGCCACTCTAATTATTAACCAAACTGTTGTTTCCTCTGTTTCACAAAACCAAATTTTTATGTTATAAACCGTTATTAATCTTGTAACTTTTATATCTTTCTATTTACGTATCCAAAAAATACGTTTTATAGCTTATTAGAAAGATATTTTTGAGATCTACAGATAGAAAGAAAATCACTTAATTCCCTCAAAAGAATCAAAAGTTACAAATAAAACAAGTTTCGTAAATGAATTATTAACAATAATTTTTTCTTAACTTGTAAAATCAATACCTTTCGATATACATATCCAAAAAATATGTTCTATATCTGGTTAGAAAGATATTTTTGATATCTACGTATAGACATTAAATTCGTTTAATTTCAATACCAGAGTAAAGAGTTATGAACAAAACAAGTTAATCAACTCAATAAGTCTGAACCCAATGCAAACTGTGTTTCCTTTAGGAAACTATTCTCCGCTCGGTACCTATGTTTTATAGAATATAATCTCCCAAAATAGGATGGACTAACCTCTTAGGAACAGCAATACTGGTAAACTTTGAAGTTTTGCTGAACTCAAATTTTGGCTTGAATCACACACTTAGAAAGAATAAGAACTTTTAGAATAAACTTTTTGTTTCTCTCATACTTGGAAAAACACATTGTACAATGGCTGAGGCAAAACCTTCTATTTATAGTAAGACATGGGTGTGAACGAACCATTGTGACCATTCGAAATAAAGTTTAAAAGTCGCAACTGTTCGAAGAGTCAAGTTGGTTCAACTTCAATCCTTGCGATAGTTTGATCAAAACAATCTTTCATTCTTATATAAACCCAACACCAACAACTTTTAATTGATTGTTCAAGATTCAGTTGTTCTTAAGAACAAGGAAAGAAGATACAAGGGCTTGGGCTTTGTCTTTACTAACTAACTAAAACTTAACTACTTGTAAGTTGTAAGCACACATATGGAAGTATCAAGGTTTGTCCATTAAATATCATAAAAATTGTTGTATTCAATCCATACAAAAGCTGAAAATACCAGCTATCTCGGTTGTACAACAACAAAATATCCTGTGATATAACTTGGAACGATTGACACCAATAAACGATTCCAATACACCAGAGCAATATAGGAAGCAAGATAAGAAAAGAGTAACATGGGAGCAAAGTATATTTGAAATTATAAATATAATCAAAAGACTTCCAGAACTAGAATATTCTGGGTTCGATAAAAAATCGGGAAATTTAGGTATCTTGGTATGAATATTTAGAAGTGATTCTAGATTTAGGCATGATGCCTATATATAATAATAAGTCGGATGCTTTAGGTTCTAAACACTTTTAAAAATTCACAATTATTCATAACTACATCTGATGAGTGACAAGTGAATAAAAAGTGATTGCTGATATTAATATATGTGAACTGGATAGTTAGAGATTTGTCCATGACAAATGTTGTGATTGTGCGTAACACCAGATTAAACATCGCTTTGTAAAATGTTCAAATTTTCTAGAATCCGTTAAATAAAAATAATATTTTTATTATTTGAGTGTTAGATTATTTCACAAGTTTATTCCAAAACTGTTCATTTCTTAACTAAGATTCAGCATATAAACACTACATATAGTGTGTCCCATTATTATCAAAGTCATCTTTCTATAACCAAATCAACACAGCCACAGAATAATAAACACATACAACTAGAACACAATCCACATAATATAAAACATTTCTTTAAGATCATGTACTTCAATTCATTATACAATATAGTTAATACTTAATTTCTCACACCTATTTAAGACATTATATAGTTTAGATATGTTATCAAATAATTTGATACCATAAAGACTAAATGTAACATATAACTGTTTATCAATAGAGCCTACCAGTGCATTCAGAAGAACCACAATAGCAATTTTTCTTCTTGATATTACCGTTAGAGTCTCGTACCTGATCGATCATGTAGTTGTAATGGTACGAGAGCTCTTGAAGTGGAGGTATATTTTCCATTGCAAAGAACATCACATGTGGCATTCTTGTATCTCCATGATCATACAATACGTTTTGCGCATACAGATTTGGTGAACAACTATGGTTTATGAATCTTCCCACATTCCCTTTTGTCGCTGCATTGATGGTGAATCCGCTTGTGTCTTCAATTGTTGGACCTGTATTTGTCCCGGGCATTATCTTTGACATCCCTTCCGCTAAGGTATTATCGTAAACGATGTCAAACAGATACTCATCGTTCCCGGTTCTTCTTTCTGCTTCTTCGTCTTTTACAAGTTCACCTATGTATTCACATATAAAGCTACCTGATGGAATTGAGTTAAGTGATCTCACTCCCCAACCTCTTGTATCGGTTTTAAAGATCTCGAGCTGGAACTTGATTCCACGCTGTGTAACTCTTAAGTGGCAAGAAGCAGGGCATTTGCAGAATGGGCCACACTCATAGATTAACGTCTTTGCATTAACAACAGCTCCGTCGTAGTTGTATGGTATCTCTCCTCCGTTTTTCCCAACACAAGAGCATTTTCTCGCATCCATACATCGTGTAGCGCAGACGCATGCCTTTGGAGAAACTGGTCTGCACCAAGATGGGTAGATCATTTTAACCGTGTAGATGAACTGAGGCGGTTTCTCGTCNACAACAGCTCCGTCGTAGTTGTATGGTATCTCTCCTCCGTTTTTCCCAACACAAGAGCATTTTCTCGCATCCATACATCGTGTAGCGCAGACGCATGCCTTTGGAGAAACTGGTCTGCACCAAGATGGGTAGATCATTTTAACCGTGTAGATGAACTGAGGCGGTTTCTCGTCATCTATTTCGTTTATAGCGCTAATAGGTAAACGCTCTTTCCCTTCTGAGATATCAAGTTTGCAAAGACCTTTCCGGTGCTTCAATTCCGTTGTCTTCTTCACCATTTTCCATGAAAGCTCAGGTTGTCCGGGTATACGCCTAAGCTTAAACTTGAAAACAAGCTTCCCATGAGATCCAGTTGCTTGCCAAAACTCTTCAACAAGATACAATCCATCATAAACATAACCTCCACCTTTCGCATCATGCCCAGATGATTCTAAATTTGCCTTGCTCTTCCCTCTTATGACACGAACAGGGTTCTTCTTCGTTACACTGTTTGCTAATGCAAGATTTCCCGTTACAAATATTTGGTCTTCAGGCTCTTTATCTTCTTCTCCTTTTTTCTTTACTGTAATTACATTTCCACCTTGACCAGTGTAAATCAAAATATCCGAGTTATCGAGCTTGTCATCATACCCTCCAGAAGCTACAATACTCGTCGCAACTATATCCTCACCAACTTTCAGATAATCAATACCGCCTTGACTCGGTCTATGTATACCAAGAATGTTTAGCTCCATCCTATATTGAAACTCATCACCAACCTCAATCCCAGGTACATCTCCCATAATGTGAACACCTTCATTGAGATATTTCCCTTTGGTTTTGAGAATCTTAGCTGCTTCATAATCAACTCTAAGCTTTGTTTTCCTTATCTTGGATATTGCTTCTTGCTCTTGCAAAATTTTCCTACAAGCTCCATAGAAAAGACGCAAAGTTTCCTTAACTCTGGTCCTTATACTATCATTTCTGCTACTTAAACCAACGGGACACGAAGGAGGAATCACGACATTCAATACTCGATGCCGTTTAGAGTCTAAATCCGAACTTACCCTCTCAATGTTCCTTATCCTAGATGATTCAACATAATCTTGTTTCATCATTCTACTATGCTTCAAAGCTGAATGAGATGCAATACCTTTCTTAGCCTCTCTGCTACCTTCAACATGACTTGGTTTCGAATCTCTAACATTCGACATCTCAACATCCTCAGATTGATTCAAATCCGAGATCTCGAGGCTTTGTTCATCAGCATAAACAACAATGTCCCTCACCATGTTTTCTGTTCCAGTAGAATCTTCAAGAACCATCACTTCATCTTTTGATTTCTCCATAACCACTGGTTCTGGAACCGATTCAGCATCTCTCTTTACCAAACCTGAAGACTCCTCAACCTTATCATCATCTTCAGCAACAATAGCATCCGATCTACGCGTCTTTATCATCGCAGAAGCAGGTCCACAACCTGGTGGAAAATCTCTAACCGCCGGAAAGAACTTACGCCTCTTAAACTTAGACCTCGTCGGCATAGGGTCAATTTTGTAATTATCCAAAACTGAGACAGTTCCTCCTCTACTTCTTTCCTTCTCATCAGAACCATTGTTCATTGATGATTCTGTTTGTATCAAACTATTATCCATCTCACCCATACCAAAACTCATTCAACACACAAATCACAAACCTAAACACACAAAAAAATTGAAAAAACAAACTAATTATCAATCTGAACTACAGTAACAATACAATAAAAGCGATTAAGAGATCTGGGGGAAGATACTTTACCAGGGAAGATGAGTGCAGAATGAAGAAGAAGATGATGAATCGAATTCAAAAGTGAAGATGAATGATCCCATTGGGCTACTAATATAACCTCAAATTCAAAATTAGAGATAAGAAAAGGATCTGTTACCTTTTAAAGGAAGAGACCACTTGTCATACATGCACAAGGTGACAATATCATCTATTTTGGAGAAAAAAATGTAATTTTTTGGTAAATTTTTTTTTTATAGAAACATGCGATTTGATTTGAAATTACATGATCCAAATTAGAATTTGTAATTCCAAATTACACCTTAGGTGGGATTGAACTAAAGAATGTGATAGCATTTAATAGAATGTTATCTAAATTTAATTAGAAAGATAAGCTACAGAGTATTAAGAATTATAAAAAAATTCAATGTAAATATCCTTTATAGAATTTAAATTCTATCATTCACTTTCTCAACATTTTAGTATAATCTAATAGAATTTTATTTCTTCTAAATTCATGTATTTTTCCAAACTTTTCTTATTACATAGCAAATAATATCATCAATTTTTTGTTTATGAATTATTAAAAACATATATATATATATATATATATATATATATAATTTCTCTTGTTCTAAAAGAATGTCATTTAAACATCTTTCACAGAAATTAAGAAAAAATGTAAATTTTTTTATATCTTTAATTAATACACTAAATAAATTTTTCTCTCCAATTAACAAGCTTAATAATAAGGATAAAAATGAGATTTAATGTACAAATTTGCATTGAAAACATAAAATAAAATTCTTTGGTAACAAAATTTTAGTGCTAGAATTACACTCTTTCAGAAACGGAGGGAGTATCAATTAATTTCTAAATCTCTAGTATCTCTCCACAATTTTTAACTATACCTTCTCTCCAAGTATTTGCGATTTTTCTATCTTGCTTTTGTGTATATGTCTCTTGAGTAGGTGTTTGTGTTTCCTCAGTCTCTTCTATATTAATTTTATTAATATTCTCTATATTATCATCATTGTTTTCTACAATATTGTTCACTTTATCATTGTTCAATTCAATAAGAAATTCAGCTATGTCTGATCGACATTCTATACGGAGAAAGTTATGCGCTGCTGCACATGCTAAAACCAATCCAGCTTGTTTCGTATAAGAAAATAGACTTGCAATTTTTAAAATTGCAAATCGAGATTTAAACATTCCAAATATCCTGTTGATTACGTTTCTCAAAAAAGCATGACGAAGGTTAAATAACTCATATGGAGTAACAGGAATACGTCTCTCACCAACAAATTTTTGTAAATGATATATAACACCATGGAATGGAGTGGAGTTAAAAGTAATGCACTAAGTAACAAAGCATGAAAAATTAAAAAGTTGCGACCAAGACACATATTATTTAGTACTTCTTTGTTAGCTGCATTAAAATGTTACTTAACAAATACCTCTTTTATTTTTATCTTATGAATTTTAGTCACTACATCGTAGTTCTGAAGAATCACTATGATTTATAGATTCGGATGGCACTCCATTACCACCGGTTCTAGCTCTTTTTCTAAGAGGCAGCTTTTCTTTCGGATCATGTATTGTTTCATGCACTTCATCGACATTGTTCATATTGTTATTATGATCTCTTTCTTGAACATGGTTTTCTTTTTCAAAAGTTTCATCAATTAATGATGAATCTCCACCACCAAGTCCAAATTGTTATAAACATTGATCAACTGTTATATTTTAATTAAAATTAGTATTGTAGATTTGAAAATAATTAATATTAATTTCATTATTCAATTTAATATATTACTAAATTTAAATTATCATTCTCATATAAATTTTATTATTATTGTATGTGCTGATTTACATTTATTTTAAAATAATATTTATAAATATATTTATTTTAACCACTAATTATAGAATTATAATATATAATGCATTAATTAATTTATTTTAATATTATGTTATTAGTTGAATATATTAATTATATTAAATATTGTATATAATTATTGATATTTTAGAAAAAAAATTATTAGTTAATAATTATTAGACGGGTAGGTATTATGGTAGTACCAATATTATATTTCTAATATTTTTTTAATATAAGGTAGATTTTATAAATAGGTAAATGCTTTTATTTATTAATATAAATTGTTAAATCCCCTATCAAAATAACAAAATTATTTTAACTCAATCAAAATAAAACAACAAAATTATTCGTCTTTGAATCCATAACCATCAAAATTTATTGTCCACAATCCATAGAAGAATAAAAAAACAAGAAAATTCAATTTATTTAAATAAATAAAAATGTAAAAAATCTATATTAAGATATAATGAAAAGAGGAAACTACCACAACACCTAAGAATAGTTTGGAGAAAGATAAATTTTCCATACTGGATAATGTTGGTGTAGGAGAAGCAGAGGCGGGTGATGAAGCTGTCCTTGTGGATACAGGCACAATTGGTGATGAAGCTGTCCCTGCCAGTGCCGGTGGTGAAGAGACATTGACCGGTAATGGAGTTTTGGCCGGTGACTTTGTAGAAGGTGGTGCTACCCATGGAGAAACTGCATAAACAATATATATATATTTTTTTTTTGACGTCATATATATATATATATTATAACAATATAAGGGCTAAAAACAATATATATATACAGGACTAACATATATATATATATATATTATTCTTTTCAGTTTTCTTAAGCAAAAAAATGTATGGTACAATTTAAAAAAAAAATATTATCTATAGGGACTAAAAAACTTACTTGGTGTTAGTGCAGACGGAGTAGTTACATCTACAAATTACAGTAGAAAAAAAACTGAATTAATATTCCAAATCATTTATAGTAACTAAAAAAACTTAAGAAATAATAACATAAAATAAAGAGAGAACATACTACAATGAGGATTAATGGGGACGTTGCATGTTTTAGGTATAGCAAGAGCTTTTGTATTATCTAATACGAAACCCATTTTACGACTGCTTTCCAATCCAGAGCAGAGACACTTAGGGTTATATTCAAGAACAGATTTAACCCCAACACAACACGTTTTGGTCGGAGCTGAATCTGTTGATCCGATGGTTAAGAAAGATATACAGTCCACCATGTTAAATATTATGCTGGAGCAGTCTGAGTTTGATGGTTCTGATGTTGGAGATATCACCGGTGAATGTGTTGAAGACATCAACGGTGAATGTGTTGGAGACATCATTTGTGACAGTGACGGGCATGGAGGACATTCAGATTTGATTGAATCCGAGAACGATAATAATAATAATAGAAGAAAAAATGGTGGTTTCATTTTTCTTGTTTTACTTTTGAGATTTTTTTTTTTTTTTTGTATATTAGGTTTGTTTTGGGAGCTTTAAACCTAGTGAAGTATGTTTATATAGAAAAAACGAAATATTTCAAGATAGATTTTAGTTTCTATTGATCCGCAGATTTTTTTTACAAAATTTTGAATTTTGAATTTTATATTCGTTACTATTTTCTTTGATCAGTTTGTTATAGAATTTTTTTTTTATCTTTATTTGAAATTTTCTGTTTTAAAAACATCGCTGGTGTAGTTTAATTATAAATCTGAAATTAATTTCAAACAGTAAAAATAACTGACTGAGAACAAGAGTATTTAGATATATAAAATATAATAGATATGTAATTTAGTTAGCATATATAATTTGAAGGAAAATAACTCGATATACTATATATAAACCTTATAAAATGAATCTTAATTAAAGGCAGTGGCGGATCCAGAAATTTTTGTTAATAAGGTTAAAATACAACCAATTTTTTCTAAAATATTTTTTAATATAAAGAGAAGTTGAAGAAGATGTTGTAGCTGTCAAAGGAAGTTGAAAAGTTTATTGTGGCTGTTACCTTAGAAGAAATATAAAATTGTTTATTTTTAATTAAAAATTCAATATCATATTTTAGTCTCCTATTTTAACTGATACGTTTAAATGGGCTTTTTACTTGAGATATATGAGTTTTTTTAATTGAGATATGTGTTGAATTTAATTTAAAGGTAAAAAAAAATTGAATGGATACAATTATTTATTTACTCAGAACCTAATAAAGAAATTTAGAATTAACTAAAGGTGATTTGAACTCGTTCTCCTTTCAAATGGATCCGCCTCTGATTAAAGGTTAATAATATATATGTAAACACGCTTTAAAAAATTTCGTTATTCTTAATAGGTCACAACTTACAAAAGCCCACGTTCAGATTGATATGTAGTTCAGTGTCTTAAAATAAAAGTTTGTGATATGTTTCAATAACTTTAAAGGTCGTGTCGTGTAAAAATCATATCTATATATAACTATATAATTATATATATACGAAAGGAGAAGATTTTTCGCTCCTGAAAAGTGGCTTATTGTTAAGTCGACATATGTTTTTAGGGATGCTATGTTGGGTTTTTAACCCGATTCGATCCGAGCCCGTTTTGAATCCAATTATTTAAAACCCGTTATTAAAACTATCCGCATGATCTAAAACTCGAATTGGATAACCCGCAAAAAACTCATAAATTTAGGCTTACCCGCGAGTACCCGCAATTCTTTTTTTTGTTATTCCTAATATGTTTTTTTAAAATAAATTGATAACTTTTATATTAAATATAATATTTACATAAAGTATATATATATATTAAATCTAAATATTACATCATATTTATATAATAAACATTATTATATTATATTTGAGTAAAAATATCAAATATATAATATACATATATTTCAATCTAAAGAATACAAAATGATAGTAGTATCCTTTAACTAAATTTTTATCATAGAATTTTTTTTAAAGAAATATATGAAATATCATAAAATAACATTATTTAATTATTATTTTTAAAACCCGCGGTTACCCATAACCCGATCGGGTAAATCCGAATAAAACCCGCAAAAATCAACACTGCCGGTTTTAGGCCCGTATTTTTTTTTGAAAAAAAACACGCAACAGCCTCAAATATTTATGTGGGTTTCGGATATCCATTGGGTTTTAACCCGTTTTTAACATCTCTAATCAAAATACATGTTTATATTTTTCTCATATAGTCAGTTTAAATTTAATATTTTTTTCTAATTAAAAATTAGAATTATCAATTAGTAATATATTTTAAAACTTAATATTAATATTTTTAATTAATTTTTACTGATATTCTAATTATAAAATAATATTTTGATTTAAGTTATAATAAATTGATAAAAATATATATATAAACACGAAATAATATACAAATTTATCATCATAAATTTGTATATATTATAAAGAAAAGTTCATAAATTAGAATACTGATTATTAATATTTGAAGTATCTATTTTTAAACTATATAAATAAATTTATTTGANATTTTTAAACTATATAAATAAATTTATTTGAATTTATTATATATAATTTTAAAATTATTTTTATAATGTGGTGTCAAAAAAAATTATTTTTTATAATGTAATAACTTTTCAAAATTATTATATTTAATAATGATAGACCATATTTAAATTAAAATGTAATTATGACACTCAGTTTGAGAGAGCATTATTTCTCATGTATTGTTTTATATTTTATTTTGTTTCATATTTTCATTTTTAGTTAAGCACAATTTTAATATTGATGGTGATTTTATTAAAATTCAAAATTTAATAGATTTTAATTGTATGTGTTTATTTTAATCATTTAGTTTTCTAAAATATATATAATTGTTGGGTTTTAAGTTTTTGAAAAATGAGTATATAGGTGAATAATTGTTTCCACCGTCAAGGTAATGTGGTCGGAACTTCAGGTGACTTGTTATCCAAGATAGTTGGATTATTTTATTAAAAATTCATTATGACACTCAGTTTTTGAGAGAGTATTATTTCTCACATATTTTATGTTGTTTCATATTTTTATTTTTAGTTAAACGCAAATTTTAATATTGAAGATGATTTTATTAAAAATTCAAAACTTGATAGATTTTAATTGTATGTTTTTATTTTAATCATCTATTTTTCTAAAATATATATAATTGTTGGATTTTAATTTTGTGGAAAATGAATATATAGGTGAATAATTGTTTCTATCGTTGAGGTAGTGTGGTCGGAATTTCAGGTGACTTGTTATCCAAGTTAGTTGGATGACTTTATTAAAAATTCATTATGACACTCATTTGAAAGATTATTATTTTTTGTATATCTTACGTTTGTTTCATATTTTATTTTGTTTTATATTTTTATTTGTAATTAAATATAAATTTTAATATTGAAGATGATTTAATTAAAAATTTAAAATTTGATAGATTTTAATTGTATATTTTTTTAATTATTTTATTTTAAAAATATATATAATTGTCTGGTTTTAATTTTTTGTAAAATGAATATATAGGTGAATAATTGTTGGGTTTTATTTAGATTTAGGTCAATATTCTCCCGACGTTCGATAAATAAAAGGAGTCAACTTTAAAAGTTTCCATTTTTTTAAACCCAACCTTAAAGTTTCCTTTTTTTTTTCTCTCACACTCTCTCTCTTTAAAATCCCGACCAACGTTAACCCAAACTCTATAAATGTTTTATCCCATCTTCCCTCTCAATACAATTCCTTTTTATCTCTCGTATTGCAAAATTTTCCAAGATTCTGTCGTTGCAATATCCTCGATTTGTCTCCAAGCTTTGTAACTCAGTTCGAGTTTAAACGCATATTCTTGTTGTTACAAAGATGCAAGCAAACGAAGAGTTCATTAAATTCTTAGGAAAAGGAACTTTCGGTTGTGTTGATCTCGTCAAATACACTAAAACCGATGGCTCCTCGTTTCAAGCCGCTGTAAAAACTTCAACCGCTGAAGATTACGAATCTCTCAATAAAGAGATTCAGATTCTCTCCGAACTCAGAGGATATCCAAATATTATTACATCTTATGGGAACCACTTGGAAGAAGGTTTTAGTGTTAATGGAGACAAAGTCTACAAGTTGCTTCTTGAGTACGCATCACAAGGAAGTTTACGTTCTTTCATGGACAATTATTCCACTGATAAAAAGTTACCTGATCCAATGATCAGAAACTTCACACGTATGATTCTTCAAGGATTGATTTCTATTCATGGTCATGGTTATGTTCATTGTGATCTCAAATCTGATAATCTTCTTATCTTCCCATATGGAGATGACACTTCATACGAGTTGAAGATTTCTGATTTTGGAA
>KE158956.1:23541-42424 GCA_000411055.1 Leavenworthia alabamica | reverse complement strand
TATATATATATATATATATATATATAGTAAATTAGTTGTAAATCATACATATCTATTTTAAGGAATGTACTATCCCTATATCCCCAATTATAGGATCTAGTTTGATCTACATTCAAGGCCATACACTGGTTTTCCAACAAATTCAAATGTTTGGTTAATCCCTTTCTGATACTTTTCTAACCATTCATATGTTTATTTCCCTTAACGAGAGGTAACATGAGTGAAAAATGATAGATAATATAGACCCTCCACTAGTTCAAAGAGGAATATATAATCACTAATACCTTAACGAGAGGTAATCTCTCATAAGTGTTATTCTCACAATTTTTCTAATTTTAAATTATAAATTATATAATTTAATATTTTTAATAATTTAATTCAAAAAAAAAATCATGCGTCCATGCTTTTTCTCTATTTTTTCAACAATGCACAACTAATTATTTAATTTATTTTTAAAAAATAACTGCAACTCGTAAAACTTCTTTATATCTCTCTCCATTTTTTTCCTATATCAATAAAACTATTTTTATAAATAAATTTTAGCTTTGTATATTATTTTAAATTAATATATAAAAACTAATATTTTTAATAACTATTAAAATTTATATTTTTTAATATTATTTTAATACATAATATAAAATAACATTTACTTTATCTATGCATGACAGGAGCATATATAAGGAACATACACTAATTTCCACAATATCAGTTTTTCAGAAATGCTAAATTGAGCTGAAATCTTGATTGTTCTCGTTGATAAACCATTGGTATATAATACAGGAATGTGTCTTGAAGATCAAGAGAGAATATTGAGAAGATATACGGTACAGATTGTGATGTGTCCAATCAAATAAATTTTCATATATACTAGTTTCCTTAATACTCCCCCTCAAGGTGGTGGAGAGTGTAGATTTCGAACACACATCTTGACAAGCAAATAGTTAAACTACTGCTTTCAAAGTGTTTTGGTGAAGATATCCGCTACTTGCTCTGATGTCTTGATATGTCTTGTTTGTATGATCTTAGCTTGAACTCCATCTATAACATAGTAACAATCAACTTCAATGTGTTTCGTTCTTTCATGAAACAAGGGATTAGTTGCAATGTGCAGTGCAGATTGGTTATCACAAAAAAACAGAATCGGTCCTTCTTGCAGACACAAAACGATTTAAGAAAAGCATTAATCCAAGTCATTTCACTGAATTTCAGCAGATGAGCGAGAGACCGTTTGTTGTTTCTTTGTCTTTCAGGATGATAAGGCCCTGGAAAGGTGGAGAAGGAACTTGGATAGTGATGGAGATCTAGGCTGGAGGTAATTGATAATACCAAGATCTAAAAGATGGAGTGAAGGTGGTTTGGTGGCGTATCTCCTTGAAGGAATTTCAACCGAGAGAAACAAGTGGGTGAAAGGTTAAAAGAGGGTGATTGACTCACTCTATCTGTGTACGAAAAAGAGGCTGAATCACTAAAAATACTCTTATATTCGTGGCTATTCAATAGCTCTAAAGAATCACTCAATAGACTAAACAATAACAAGGTTTTCAAGTCCCGTACATGACAAAGAAAAAAACGATTTCTTCTATAAATTTTCAAGCGTGTATACAAAGGATGAAGAATGAAAAACTTAAATAAAACAATGTTTCAACGTTCATAACAAAATATGGAAGAAATAAATTAAATGCAAAGATCTGTTGGGACTGTACTACCCGTTGGAGCAGATTTGGTCTTCAATGGATTTAGAATAAATGGAAATGAGGAGCTGGGCGAGATTCTCCTAATTTGAAACGAGGATATGGATAATCTGGATGTCTTGGACGGTTTGGATTGAAGAAAATCAAGGTAGGATGTCTATTTTCCTTACCTGGCCGTGGAGGGCGCAAATAAGGGAAGTTCACAGTGGAACAAAGTTGGATCCACTTGAAAATAGGCTGATAGAATTGTTTAAGAAGTTTGGACCTAAATACACACTTGGGTCGTGATAATAGGACCTGGAAATGACAACAACAAAACCAGATAGAACATTAATCTGGAATTAGTTGCTTCCAGGCCTAATAAGGAAATCACATGACCCTGATAGAAAATGTTGTTGTTTCTCACTTCTTCCACGATCCAAACTTGCCAAAGGTGATGGTTCCTGATGACTTTTTGATCCTGAAGTAAACGATTGAATGATTTGAGAGTTGTGCTTCAGTTCTTCATGAATCCCGGCACTGAATGAAGAGTCTCAGCCTTTAGCATGTTCTTCACCAGAAAAACAGGAACTGACTTTATCAAAATGTCCTAAAGCTTTGCTTTGACGTTGAATATTAAATCTGGAGCCTTTAGAATGAGTCGTTGAAATTGTAGCTGGTGAAGCTTGCAAATGAGCGTGTCTAAGAGAAGCTTGCTGGTTACGGTCGAGCAGAACCTTGACTGTATGGGCGTTCTCTTGTTGGATCATCTTCTTAGGGTCACTTTGCTGAGATAAAAGTGATCTGAAGCCACAAACAGTTTGTCTCATAGCCAAAAACTCCATGTGTGGCTCGTCCGTGGCCTCGGGTATCCAGTACTGATGACCTCATCATACACTACCCCTTGACAAAGTTTCAACCTCGAAACTGTATATCCTGCACCAAGAGAAAGCAAATTAGTTTTCATCCGTCTTTGGGAGTTCAGAGGCATACCTCGGGTTCATGTGGACTTGATGTTGTCTGGATCATGAGGAGAAGGTAACAAGTCTGGTGGCTCTTTTTTAAAACCTGAAACTTCTTCAAACCCTTTGACAAAAATAAAATGTATTAAAGCAGTCATATCATGTTCATAAGCATTAAGAAACAATTAATTTTCAACCAGTTTAGTAGTTATAAAATGCTCTAATGTTTTATACCAGCACTCTTAAGACTTCTGTTGATCATAATATTTTTCCAAAGTCCTATAATTTCATATGGATCACTTACTAGAATGTTGGAAAATGAGGAAACTGGTTCTATTTCCAACCTCCTTATTTCTTATTTGTCCAGACCATCTAGTGTACCTTGGCCAACTTGTGTACCTGAAACTTTTTCCGTTACTTTGGCACAAGACAAGTGCGTTATCAGAGTTTTTTGGGCCATAAAAATCAGCTTAAGATTTTTTTCCTTTTCCAACTATTTTTTCCAGACTAGAAACAATATTTTGTTTTTCTTTAGCCTTTTTATCTTGTTCTATAAGGTTCTCTAGCATTTTAAGTATTTTTCAAAAGGATCATCAATAAGAGTGGACACAGATTTTACCTTTTGGTTTTCTTGTGGTCCAAGACTCTTACTGGGCTGTACCGGCCTTGTAGTTGTCATATTTTCCTTCGAGGTTGCGGCTTAATACCAGGTATCTCTTGATCTGGAAGGGCTTGGCTTGGTGTAGGTGTTGCCAAAATGGCCGGGTGGCTTTGGTTCTGGTTTTCTTTGGGATGATTTCTTGTTGTAGTCATGTTGTCTGGATCTTTGTAATGTTGCTGAGGACCTTTCTAAGGCATTAAGTCTGGTGTTGAGATTTGTAATCATTGCTGGCAGTTCATCCATGTTGGTACCTATCAAAAGAATACAACACAAGATTAAAGCTCAAGCAAATAAATTATATGATCTAAACAAGTTACACGATGTAAACAATTTTCTCCTTTCAACCAATAGGACACGTTTTGGGGAAAACCTCTACAAAAATAACATATGATCTCCAAAATTTGTAATTCAACTTTCTAAATCTTCCTAAGAGGTTAATATACCGGATTCAAAAGACAAGTTATTTTTCTGGGTTTTCTGTGATTTTATATGACTTAATTAAAATGGACCAGTTTCTAGAAGCAGTTTTTGGATATGATAAAGAATTACCAAATAAACTTCTAAATTCTGGTACTAAATTTTCTTTGATTAATAAGACTCTAAAGAAAGATAAAAAAGTGAAAAATAATTTTTATGGTTTTTTTGTAAGTTTTATAAATATTGAACAAGAAAGACAAAAAAAGAAAATATTTATATGGGTTTTTGTTTTTGATAAAACTGAAAGCAAAACAAAATTAAAACAAGATAGGGTTGAAACAACATGTGATAGGAGCTTTTGATCTCTGATACCAGATGATAAGACCCTGGAAAGGTGGACAAAGAACTTGGATAGAGGTAACTCACAATACCAAGATCTATAAGATGGAGTGAAGGTGGTTTGCTGGTGTATATCTTTGAAGGTAATTTCAACCGAGAAAAAAAAGTGGGTGAAAAGTGAAAAGAGGGTGATTAACTCACTCAATCAGTGTATGAAAAGAGACTGAATCACTCAAACACTCTTAGATTGGTGGCTATTCAATAGCTCTAAAGAATCACTCAATAGATTAAAGAATAACATGGTTTTTAAGTCCCATAATGGACAAAGAAAAAAATGTTTTCTTCTATTAATTTTTAAGGAATTTCCTGTATACAAAGGATGAAGAATGAGAAACTTAAATAAAACAAAGGTGCAACATTCATGAAAAAATAAGGAAGAAATATATTAAATGCAAAGAGTTGTTGGGGTTGTACTAGCCGTTGGAAGAGATTTGGTCTTAAATGGACTTGGAATAATTGAAAATGACGAGCTGGGCGAGATTCTCCTAATTTGAAACTGGGGTCTGGATCATCTGGATGTCTTAGATGGTTTGGATTGAATAGAATCAAGGTAAGATGTCAATTTTACTTACTTGACCGTAAAGGGAGCCAAATAAGGCAAGTGGCCAATAGAGCAAAGTTGGATCCACTTGAAAATGGGCTGGGAGACATATTTAAGAAGTTTGGACCTAAAAACACATTTTGGGTCGTGATAATAGGGCCTGGAAATGACAACAACAAAACCAGATAGATTATTAATCTTGAATTTGTTCCTTCCCGGCCGAATAAGGGAATCACATGACCCTGATAGAAAATGTTGTGTTTTTTCACTTCTGCCACGACCCAAACATGCTAAAAGTGATGGTTCCAGATGAATTTTTTATCCTGAAGCAAACGACCGAATGATCTGAGAGTTGTGCTTCAGTTCTTCATGAATCCCGGCACCGAGTGAAGAATCTAGGCCTTCAGCATGTTCTTCACGAGCAAAACAGGAACTGGCTTTATCAAAATTTCCTAAAGCTTTTCTTTGACGTTGAATATTAAATCTGGAGCCTTTAGAACGAGTGCTTGAAACTGTTCCTGGTGGAGGTTGCAAATGAGCGTGTCTAAGGCAAGGTTGCTGGTTACTGTCAAGCAGAACCTTGATTGTACGGGCGTTCTCTTGTTGGATCATCTTCTTAGGGTCAGTTTCCTGAGGGAAAAGTGATCCTAAGCCATTGGCAAAAAAAGTTGGTCCAATAGCCACAAACCCCATGTGTGGCTCGTCTGCTGGCCTCGGGTATCCAGTACCGATGACCTCATCACAGGAAATGACTGAACCTCCAAGTGTAATAGAAAACCTTGCCAAAGAACGTCGTGATAGAGGAAAAGAAGCATAATCTGTGTCGCAATACGTAGCAAGTGACAGATTGCTATCTGCTGTAAGCAAGATTCCTCAACCTGGAACACCCTTGATATAACGAACCACTCATAAGCCTGCTTCCCAGTTGTGAGTTTGTGGAGTCTGCATAAACTAAGCCAATGTATGAACTGCATAACTCAGTTCAGGTCTTGTGATTACAAGATAAACCAATCACCCAACAAGTCTTCTATATTGTTCTGGATTTGAGAAAATTTCTCCATCGTCTTTAGTAAAGATCATGGTTTTGTTCCATAGGAAAACCAACCGGGTGTGCACCAAGTAGACCACATTGTTTGCTTACTTCCATTGAAAAATATAGATACCTGGTTTATGAAACACCCACACCCAGTTCTGTAGACACTAAACCGCTAATTTTTAAAATTTTTATTAATTAACTAATAATCTCATACTTATCAGTTCTAAAATCCGGATTAATTCTTAAACTCAATAAATAAATGTTCATAAACTCCAATAAAATAAACAACCAAGTTATTATTCCATAAAATCAAATTCAAATTAACCTAGACTCAGTTTAGGTTCTCAAACAACTAAAAATAAATAAACAACAAAACGTGACACCAGTATACCATCGCCTCACAGCTGCAGTCCCACGAGCTCGCACACATTGCTTTTCTTTTCCTTTACCTTTCGCTCACGAAATGGTGCAATCAGTATTTAATAACTACTGAGTGGGTAATCCTCCCATCTACTTGGTTTTTTGTAGACAAAAGTGATTGATCCTCAATTCAAATTAATCATATGTTCTCAATTTTCAATTTTCAATTCTCAATTCTAATTTTAACCGGTTTTGACTCGTTATGTCCAGCAATCAGTATTTTCTCAACATGTGATGTCTGGTTTTTACTCGTTACGTAGGAACATCACATTTTACTCAAACTCAAACAATGAGACCACACAATCAACTGAATACAAGCAATCAATCACAATTATCTAACCATTGTCATGCACGCACCTTAGTCTCGCTGAAGGAGAGTAAAAGACAAAAATGCTCCTGACTTGTAAAATTACCAAAAAATGCCCCTAAAAATATTTTAGACCACATTCAGTAATTAGACAACTACCATAACTCAAATGAATCACAGAAAATCTTCCGAAATCCCAAAAACTGATTTTCCAGAAATATGGAAATTTTTAGAAAATCCCTAAAATTAAATAACTTCAGTAACAAGTCACCCAATTGCTTGAATAACAATTCATCTGAAGATTAACCAACTGTACCTCAACAGATACAACTCACGGCGGCGCATGAGTCAGCACTGGCAACGGTGGTACGTGACCCGCGGCGACTGCTCCGATGATCCCAAAAGTTCCAGATCTACTTCCAAATTCAGTCTATATTACAGATCTAATCACATCTACTCAAATCCCAAAACCAAAATCAGTAAATTCAATCAAAACCGATAACTCACCGGATTTTGATGTTAGTGGCGGTGGTGCTCTATTACGATTGTGGCTGTGAGTTTATGAAACTGAAATCAACACCACAATAATCTATTCATAATCAGATCTGAACTTTAAACTCATTCAACAATCAGATCTGATTTTATATCCAATCGAATCAAGTAACTTACTTGATTAAATGAAGAGATGATGAAGAAGAGGAGATTGCGAGAGCAATGGTGGCCGGCTGCGATGTTTTCCAATGGTGGTAGCATGAAGTTCGAGGTCGATGGCTCAGTCTCTTCTTCTCTCTCTTTTTGCAATTTTTCAAGGGTTTTTAAGGTTTGTGATTTGTTTCTGAATTGTTTAAATAAAACTCTAATCACTTAAAACAACTTTTTGAGCTTTTAGGCACAAAAACTTTAAGTCACAAATTAAAACCCCAAAGTTTATTAGCCCAAATATGTGGTCATTTAAAATCTCTTTTGGATTTTTTGCCCAATTAAATAGATTGCTTAAATAATTAGAAGCCATAGGATTTTTCAAGCCTAAATTCTTTTAATTTTTTATTAACTCTTTTTGGCTTTTACAATCCATCATTTTAATTAATTAATAATTAAAAATTTGTAGGGTTTTTTTAAGCACAACTCGTTTTAATTATTCCATTAATTCTCTTGGTTTACAAACCCAATTATACAAACTTCACAGCAACCACCATCAGACCACTCACAAATCTTGGATTCTCTGAAACCTCGGGAATTAATCCTCAGCAATAACTGTTTTTGCGGGTCGGTCAAACTGCTATTGTTCAATTTATTCGGCTCAATGTCACAGTAAACCGACCTGGACAAGATCGATAAACCATTTCATTAAACTAAACTCGCAAACCCTAACCCAAAACCGACTTTGTGATCCTAAACCAGATGACGGATGTTACAAATCTCCCCCACCAAGAATTGATTCATCCTCGAATATACCATCTACCCGTCACTCAACACATGAATCTTGTAACCTGAGATACTCTAAACACATAAATATCATCAAATGAGATATTCAAACTCAATAAAACTCGACTTTTCCGAAAATTGCACATTTTTAACTCAAATTACTTATTATGCAATGGATCAACTAAATACTCAATACTCAAAAATATCAATACTAAAATGATACAATACATAAATAAGTTTCAAAACTCAAAATCTTTCTGACGCTTGTCTGCTAACTATTTTGCCTATCCTGAACCTCTTTGATGTTCAACTTAACAATCCGCATCTTCTTAGTTGTCTCCTGGAAAAAGTTCTCACCTAACAGATTTCTCTCCCCCATTTGAGTCCAACATAGCGGGATCCTGCAAGGCCTATCATACAGTGCTTCAAAAGACATCATACCGATACTAGTCTGATAGCTATTGTTGTAGGCAAACTCGACCAAACTCAAATGGTCAAACCAATGCCCTCCCCAATCCAGCACACACATCCGTAGGAGATCCTTTAAAGTCTGAATGGTCCGCTTTAAATATTTATCGGTCTTCGGGTGATATGCAGTGCTAATGTGTACCTTAGTACCCATCTCCTTCTGGAAGGCTCTCCAGAACTGCGATGCAAACCTTGGTTCTCAATCAGATACAATACTCAGCGGTACTCCATGCAACTTGACAATCTCAGACAAAAACTTCTGAGCCAAGACCTCTTAACCGTTGCTCTTCTTGATAGCTAAGAAGTGTGCTGACTTGTTCAATCGATCAATGATGACCCAAATGGCATCCTTGTCTCTCCAAAATGGTAAACTAACCACGAAGTCTTCGTAATGATCTCCCATTTCCACTCGGGCATGGGAAGACTCTGTAGTAAACCACTCGGCACCTGATGCTCATCCTTAACCAGCTGAAATGTGTCATACTTGACAATCCACTTGGCAAAATCCTTCTTCAACCATACCCACTAGTAATACTGTTTGAGGTCACGGTAAATCTTGGTAGTTTCCAGATGAATCAAAAACAGACTCTGGTGTGCTTCTCGTAGAATTTCCTGCCTCAGCATTTCATCCTTTGGTACACACACCCGGCCGTTAAGCTTGATAGTTTCGTTTCTGGCAACCACATGCTCAGACTTCTCGGATTTAGTAGCCTTAATCAACTCCTCAACGAACTGCTGTGCTATTCGCACTCTGCTCAAAATGTTTTTTCCAGGTTCACTGCCTCTAATACCAGCGGCTTGGTCTCATCAGAGACTGAACATAGACTCAAATCACTAACCATGCCAACTAAGGCCTTGATGTCTTTCTCAATGTTGGCGACAACCCGCTTCCTGCTCAAAGCATCGGCCACTACATTAGCCTTATCTGGATGATAAGCAATCTCAAGATCGTAATTTGCCACCAACTCCATCCAACGACATTGTCTCATGTTTAACTCAGGCTGAGTGAAGATATACTTCAAACTTTCATGATCAGTAAACACCTGGACATCTCTGCCGTATAGANCCCGCTTCCTGCTCAAAGCATCGGCCACTACATTAGCCTTATCTGGATGATAAGCAATCTCAAGATCGTAATTTGCCACCAACTCCATCCAACGACATTGTCTCATGTTTAACTCAGGCTGAGTGAAGATATACTTCAAACTTTCATGATCAGTAAACACCTGGACATCTCTGCCGTATAGATAAGATCTCCAGATCTTAAGTGCAAACACTACCGCTGCCATTTCTAAGTCACGCGTAGGGTAGTTGCACTCATGCTTCCTCAACTGCCGCGATGCATAAGCAATCATCTTACCATGTGGCATCAGTACACAACTGAGTCGCATCTTGGAAGCATCAGTGTACACAGCATATGGTTGTTCTGCCTCTGGTAACGCCAATACCGGAGGGCTGGACAACATCTCTTTGAGCTTGTTAAAGCTCTCTTCGCACTTCTCTGACCACACAAACGGTACATCCTTACCGGTCAACTTAGTCAATGCTTGCCCCATGCTAGAAAACCTTTAACAAACCTCCAATAATAACCAGCTAACCCCGGAAAACTGCGGATCTCTGTAGCTTTCTACGGTCTAGGCCATTCACTGATGGCTCGGATATTCGCAGGATCCACTGACATTCGCAACACGGAAACCACGTGACGAAGGAAACCCATCTCTTGCTGAATGAAACTGCACTTGCTTAACTTAGCAAACAGCTGCTGCTCCCGGAGCTTCTCTAGAACTTTCCTTAATTGGTCACGGTGCTCTGTAGGAGTCTTGGAATAAAGAAGGATGTCATCAATGAATATAATGACGAACTCAACCAATTATTCCTGAAACACACCATTTATCAACCTCAAGAATGCAGCTGGTGCATTAGTCAAACTGAAATGCATGACTACAAACTCATAATGCCCATAGCAAGTCTTGAAAGCTGTCTTTCTCACATCTGTCTCGTCAACAAGAATCTGATGATAACCTGAAGTTAAATAAATCTTGGAGAACCACGTGGCTCCCAGAAATTGATCCAACAACTCATCGGTCCTCGGTAATGGGTATTTGTTCTTGACTGTAAACCGGTTCACACCCCTGTAGTCAATGCATAACCAAAAACGACCATCCTCCTTCTTGACAAAAAGGACTGGTGCTCCCCAAGGTGAACTACTCGGTCTGGTAAAACCCTTTTCCAGCAACTCCTCAAGTTGCTTCTTCAGCTCCACCATCTCAGTTGGTTCCATCTGGTATGTCGCCTTAGACAGCGGCGCTGTCCCCAACTCTAACTCGATAGTAAATGGATCTGATCTCGATGGTGGTAACCTGCTAACCGGTTGATAGACATCCTTAAACTCACAAACAACATCAATTTCTTTCACCACATCTTGGCCAACCTCTGCTGGCATAGATTTTGTAGTGAAGTAAGCATTAAAACCAGCCCCAATCATGGAATTCGCCTGTATAGCCAAAACCACTAGATATCCGGTAATTGGTCTCACTCCCTGATAAACCCGAGTTCCCGAGGCCAACTCAAACACTACACGGCCTCAGTACCAATCCTGATGGGCTCGATACTTACTCAGCCAACTCATCCCAAGAATAACATCATAAAGTTCCACCGGATACAAAATTTAATCTGCAGACATGAGCACTCCAACGATCAGCATATCTACTCCCTCAGCACAGCCCTGGGTCTTAAGATAACGTCCCCCGCCTACCCGTTTTAAACCGCAATGACTATCTGATAACTCTAAAATTCCGCATTCAGCTACCCAACTCGCTGTGGCGAAGCAGCGCGTAACTCCACAGTCGAACAACACATGGGACTCCATACCGCTTAAACCTAAAATCCCTGTAATTTAAACTGGCTAAGCAAACAACAACACGCAATACCAAGAAGACTAAACAATTAACAATCAAACAAAAACATAGTTATAAAGACTAACCAGTGATCGGCTTGCTGCTGCTTGCTTCTTCCGACTCTGCACCGATGGTGTAAACCCGTGGTGCTGCAGGGATCTTCGGCGGTCCATCAACTCTCGCCAACGGCTGTGCCAACTTAGGGCAATTAGTCTTGACATGCCACAGCTCCTTGTAAAAGAAGCAAGTCCGGTCCCTCTGGGGAAACTCATCAGCTAAATGACCCGCTGTATCACATTGAAAGCATCTCCTATCAGTAGCAGAACGGGTCCTGTACTCTTGGGCTCACCGGTCCACTTCCTCTTCTGAACCTGCTGCTGCTGGGGACCAGAACTCAGAGGTCTCCTCTGACCCTCTGACACTGCTGGGCGCAACTGAGCCTCCAACCTCAAACCCTCCCCAGCAATAGATGCATGCTCAACCAACTCAGCTAAGATATAATATGTCTACAGATTGCATCGGTTCGCATCCGCACGACTACGGATGTTACATTCTCGGACTGCCGTATCTCTTCGCACTACATTGATCCTTAACATGTGATGATTTCATATAATCATTCCACTATAAATAAATTACAATAAAGATCACTAATACACGACAATCTCACCACATTATTTCTCTCTATGAACTACATGTGATGTCCACCATCCATATGAGACAATTCTAAAACACCACCTCCCACTATAATCGACATACTACTTTGATCACCTTATGGGTGATCTATCAACACGACAGCCACTATAGACTTACACCAATGTTATTTCTTTTTACTCGGTGATCTCTTTACGTTTTCCTTCCCCCACTATGAAAAATTTGTGATGCCGATCATTATTATGTGATGGCCGCAAAATGCAGATCCACTATAACCTATTCATAACGTTGATCATCTAGACGTGATGTTCCCACAATGCCACCCCGACTATAATCGACATACGATGCTGATCATCTAGACGTGATGATCCCACTATGCCCCCACTATAATCGATATACGATGCCAATCATCTAAATGTGATGATCCCACAATGCCGACAACACTATAACCGACCTAAAAAGCCGGTCATCTATAAGTGATTATCCCACAATGTCGTCCCCCACTATACGCTATCAACGATGCCGATCATCCATACGTGGTGATCAGAGAACGTCGTGTCAAGGTACCAACAGTACCCCTTCCAATTGGAATAACTCTCCACTACAATCATTACTAGAATTTACCCCGACGTTTGTCACCAACATTATGACCTCTTAATGTTGTCAATATACACCTTCACTTTTATTTGTCTTAACTATCACCTTAATTCCCTCACCACTACAACTCCCAGCGTTGGCTTATTCCAATTGTTAGCCTCGCAAGGCTGTGACAATAAATTACTTATAAATCACCTCCCAATTTATCACACTCAGATACATGTCACAAAGATGCAACCTGTGACATTGTAATATGCATAATATTTGCATATCCAAAAGCGTATGTGTACATCACGCTAATCCGTTTACAACACTAAATTAAGATACATATCCCTAAATCCTCAAACAAAAAGGGAATAAAACCACAAAGACCAAACATATAACATCCCCAACATATTCATACACAAAAAAATTACCCCACAACTATAGCTATCACTCACAGCTACTTAGCATCCGCTCGACTACCACTCGCCTGTCTGACCTCCGTCCTCACGGTATACACCCTATGTGAGGCTTCACTCTGCCTCTGAGGCGGTGCCTCCTGTCTCGACTCTGTCAGAACCAAATGAGGGCATATCTTCGTGATGTGCCCCCAAGCCCCACAACGATAGAATCTAACCTCTGATCCTGCCATCTTTGCTGGCTCCTAACGTTTCTGTTTCTTCCCTGGTTGCAGAATCACCTCACTTCGACGACTCAGCACTGAACCCTGCTCTTGAGATGGAGGATTCCCTGATACCTCTCATCTTTTTGGACCCACGCTCAAAAACTGACTCATAATTTCATCAAGAAATGTGGCCTTCTCCACTAACACCAACTTGGTGGATTATTCCCTAATAACACAGTGATTCTTGAGTTCAAGTCTCAACCCGTCAAGAACCAAGATACCAATGATCTCTCGTCCTCAAAGCCACGCCCCGCAAAATGCCTCAGTCGTATGAACTCAGACTCATACTCCCTCACAGTCTGGGTACCCTAGGTGAGCTCTAGAAACTCAGTCTCCAAGTCAACACGGTACTCTTCCAGACAGTGTAGAGAATGAAGGTTTCTCTCTACCCTTGGGGTTGGAACCTCCCTTAAAGAACTGAGTCCCAAGCATCTGCATTTGCTCCATCATGCGGAGATATGATGGGACGTCCAGCTCCCAACCGGCAGTTACATTTCTACCCACCGGCTGTACTGCCTCAAGGTTTACATCCTCTGGTGATCTGTATTCTGGAACTGGTACCATTGCTGGTATCCTCTAAAGCAACTGAGTAAGGATTCCATGCACAGTTCTTAGCTGTTCACCTCCATCCCCAGCAGGCGCAGGCACCTCCCCATGTCCTGCATCATGGACAGACCACACATTTCCCTCAGGGAGCTCCACCTCCCTACACTCCATGGAGACAATCTGCTCCACAACAGTCGCGGCTCTTCGGCCTCTACCCTTACGACTTCCACGAATACCTCTACCCCGCCCACATGATCCTTTACCGGATCGAGTTAAACTCACCATCTATAAAAGGGAATATAACTATCAAATCCCATTTGATCTGTACAAACAAACAACAAGAACAACAAGACAACATTATAAATAAGCTACCAGGCTTACCATTGACCCGTACAAGTTAAGGAGGTGACATTATTTACTACGCAATCATAACACATAGTCTCATGGCAACAATCACAACAGCGTACCTTCCTATAATAGGTCATGCTCTGATACCAAAAATGACACAATCACCCTTGTGCATACTCCCAATACGGGATGTCAAAAAACTTTTCTGGGTTTTTACAACCTAACAATTAAACTAGGTGGAAGCATACATGGCATAGAAACTTCCTGCTAAACAATTCAAGCAACACAACACATTCATTCATTCTTTCATAAACATCACAACATGTACAAAAAAGTATAACTCGGGTTATCCTATCTACCCACAACCTAACGGTTCTATGTTTCCATTCCTATACAACATCTTGGTTAAGTACAAAAACAACATATGTCCGATACGGACCAGAAACCGTATACAAAACCAAACTATAAAACAAAAGATGTCATCTCCTCTCCACAAGCCTTGAGTCCACGCATACCAACTAAGCCTTCTCCTTACCTGCACCACATAAGGAGATGTCTCAGTACACTACAGTACTGAATGAGGTGCCTCCTCCGAACTGGAAACAAGATATGAGATTCAATGGAAAACGATATAATATTTGTTTATATAAAACAAACAGTATCTAGGAATCAACAATCAACACCACACAAATCTCGGCATCCAAACAATCTAGACTACAACAAGCATAGGCACATAACAATATATATAACCGAGAGGAGATGAGGAACTGTTCAAGACCAACATCAACTCGGGTTAACTCATACCCCAAAACCTAAATACACTAACCTTATAATCCGAGAAGATAATAAGGTAAGGTCTTGGGATTGTTATCTCCTCTCCAAATAAGAAGAGCTCCAATGAAACTACATAACACCACAAAAGAATGGGTTAGATACTACAAAGAAATTGGAGGCAGGATATATAGACCGGTCGGGCGTTCCACCCACCCAGTGGGGAGACCCTCGCAGACAGTCAATCAGTCAGGCACTCCAACCTGATCGGTCAGGTGACCATTCTTCAACACCACGTGGGCACTGGATCGGTGGGGCTCTACTCCTCACCCGGTCAGGCATCAACCTGAAGAACCTTGATTGGTTATCCACACATCGCACCCGACCGTTCCATTGGCCCTTCAGCTAGCAGATATTGGACCGGTCGATCCAAGCTTCTTGATATATTGTATTTTGAGTCGTTTTTACGGACAAGTCATATCCATTTTAGAGTCTTTTGGTCTATTTTGAGTCGTTATACAGGTTTCAGAGTACAAGTTTAGGACTCTGCACATTCGGGAGCTTGGAGTCTGAAAACGTTGATGTTCTGGTGCGTTTCTACAAGATAGCCCGATCGGGCAGGACACAGCTCGCCGGGCCACAGATTCCAGACAACCTGCTCGGCCCATAGCTCGATCGATTCAGTCCATACTTGACTTCCTGAAGACCAGCTCGATCGAGGCTCACTTTCCAGACAACCAGTGCCTAATCGACCAAACTTCCTGACACAGCAGAAGGCCAGCCCGACCTGGCTCATATCCAGCTCGATCAGGCCAAGTAGTTTGACACTTCCAGAAAATCTGCTGTGATGCATGGCTCGATCGACCAATCCCTCACCCAATCGAGCTCGGCCCGTATTTCACATCTGTGAAGGTCAGCCCGATCGGGCCACTCAAAATAACAGAATTCTATTTCGCGATTTTAGTTTTTAAAAACGGTTGTAAACATGAATTTTGATAAGTTTTTCTCTCTCTAAAATCCCTAGTGCGATTTTGAAGCTCTGACCTCTCTCTAGAACATTCNGATCACTGAATTAGATCATGTTAGGTAGGTTTACATTCCGAAAGCTTGTGAACCACTGGAACTATGTAGATGATGCGGTTAGGTCCTAAGCCAACGGAAGCTGAGTGTTAGGAGACCGTAGACATATCGAACCTTTGCTTAATGCATGATCAGTCTTGCCGAGATCAAGCGGAAGCTTAGCTACCATAGCTGCAGAAGTAGTATGGCAAGTCTGTTTTGTTTGAGTCTGATGCGGTTTATAAACGAACCTGAATAGTAGTTCAATTCTGAGAGCCTATATCCGAGTCCCTAGTGCCTAGTGCTTTCTTAAACTGTTTTAAAAGTCTTTGATAATCACATTTTAGCTTGATGCAGAACACAGTCACTCAATATATTTTGTCTTAGCTTAGTTCTTGAACTGAACGAATCATTGTGTGAACCATTGCTCCCTGTGGATTCGATACCTTTTGTACTACTGTATAGGCTGTGCACTTGCAGTATTTCGAGGGATTAAAACTTAGCACATCACTTCTCCACCTGACAGATCGGCCTGCCCAGGTGCTCCACCGTCGACGGCAAATACCTCTGGCCAACACCACCACCAATTCAACATGCAACTTAATATTCACACTTAGGAAATGGAGATACCTTATAGTGGTCTCATTTGGTCTAGATCCACATCTAGATCTAGATCCCAAGATGTTTCCACCAGGAACCTAAGAACATTCATAATCTCATTCACTTCTTGATTTGTAACAACTAAACCAATCACAAGGAGTATATTTACCTATGAATCTCCTCCAAGCAGGATCTAACTCAGTATTCCACACTCCTCACACAATTTCAAGATTTACCAAGAGAGATGTTGGAGCTTCTAAAGGCGTTTAGAGAAAGGTTAGAAATGTCTAAAATTAGAAAAAGCACCGCACTTGACCTCTCATTTCTTCTACAAATTCGGCCAACTCTTTGGTCCATAGCCCAATTCAAACAAAAGGACCAGACCAGTCAGACAACTACCCTTAGACCAGTTTCTCTACAACACACACATGCCCGCTCGGTCTCTCTTGGCTGCCCGGTTTGGTGGTTCAACCCAACCTGGCCAATCCAACTTTTTCCTACTCAAACATCTCCAAAAACCTCCCCGAGATTAATCCGAACTCTTGGATAGATTCTCGTACACATCCATTCCCGAACAACCCATCACACTCACTATACCTCAATGAGGTATCCTATACTCCAATAAAAGTCCGTATGACCTAATGTTTTTATCATATATGTTTTCACCGTTTTCAGTTACATATTTCTAGTTATTTTAGGATTTAAAAACAACAAATAATAAACTTGATTGTCTCATCTTTGTAGATTACGTTAGATTTTTTTTTGTTAACTTTATTCTCTATGGATTCTATCCCTAAGTCCTATAACACAGAGGGTTATTTATACAAAAACGGACCTCAAAAATCTGAACTGTCAGTGATATGGTCTACTTGAAGAAGGCCATGCTTAGAGGACCAAACTGATCAATTTCAAAGAACAAGTTGAGTCCGAGATATATGGGACCTCTCAGGATTTTGGAGAAGATTGGACCATTTGCATATAGGCCTGTGTTTCCTGAGGTTATGCAAGCTTTTACAAGGCGTTCCATGTGTCTATGTTGAAAAATTGCTTGCAAAAGGATGATAGAGTGATCACAGAGGTTCCTACAGATCTTACCTCACATATGGTGATTGATGCGGGACCCCTTGAGGTTTTGGACTGCAGAGTTCGAGTTCTTTGTAGGAAAAAGGTTTCAGAGATGAAATTCCGGTGGGACTGTAATGGAGTGTATGATGAGAATTGGCAAATTGCAGGAGGAACCAATCATCGTAGAGGACTGAGATAATCCTTGAGTATTGAGTCTAGTTTAATGATTGCACCTTTATTTGAGTTTGAGACTTATTATGTATTGGATCTTTTGAATTATTGAAATATTGAGTATTTGTGTTTGGAGATGATTACATGATATGTAACTAAGTTAAACTTGGTTCAAATTTTGAGTATTGAGCTCGTTATTGAGTTTGGCATCTCATTTTATGAGATTTATGAGTTTTGAGTATATCGTTTTTATGAGGTTTATGATAAGGGGATCTCATTCGTATGAGGATACAAGTTTGAGTTGTGGGTAGACGGTAGATTCAAGGACGAATATAATTCTAGTTGCGGAGAATTGTAACATCCGTGATCCAGTTTAGGATCATGAAGCCGGTTTAGTGTTATGGTTTGTCTAGTTTAGTTTAGTGATATTGTTGATCGATCCTTCCAGGTCGGTTAATTGTGAAATTGAACCAAATGAACTAAACCGTATCATATGAACCGACCAATCCGAGTTCTGTACGTGAATTATCTTTCCGTTGTTTTTTATATCATGTATATCGAGTTGTGCGAAGGTTGAGTAGTATTTCGGTGGAGCTGAAATTATTGGGCTTGGACTGAATTTTGTAAAGCTTGTTTCTTTTAAGGAGATGGTTCACGTGGTTAGAAAGAACTTGGGCCTAAAAGTCCAAAAGATTATTAAGCGACAAAAAAGGATATTGGTTTAAAAGCCCTAAAGGATTTATAAGTGAATAAGAGGCGATTTTTGGCCTAAAAACCCAAGAAAACTATTTAAGTGATTAAACCTAATCACTTAAACTATTAAGAAAATAAAAAAATTTGAGCATCACTTAGACCTAGCCGCACGGCATCAATGTCACTATCACCAAATCTTGACACCACATCGATTCTTGCGCCATCATGAATTGCTGGATTCTGCCATATCTCGCTGGATTCTCATCAATTCAAGGTAGGATTTCTTGCTGAGATGATCTGGATTGGTTGTTGAATAATCTGAAAACTGTGTAGATCAGCCGTGAGTCAAGAACCGCCGCTGATTTGCCGCCGCTGTTGAGCCCCCCAGTGATCTTTGGTAAGTGTTCTTTTTTCATAGATCAGGTAGATTGATTGCATTGATTAGATGGTTAAATCAGTGGTATTTGGTACATTTGATTAGATATGCTATTTGTTTTTCGATCACCATAACC
>KE158956.1:7893-21105 GCA_000411055.1 Leavenworthia alabamica | reverse complement strand
TAGGTTATGGAATTGAACTCAGATAGGTTGTTAGATCATGGATTCATTATCATCTACATTGAATTAGACAATCTGATTCACTTGATCACTGAATTAGATCATGTTAGGTAGGTTTACATTCCGAAAATTTGTAAACCACTGGAACTAGTGTAGATGATGCGGTTAACTCCTAAGCCAACGGAAGCTGAGTGTTAGGAGACCGTAGACATATCGAACCTTTGATTAATGCATGATCAGTCTTGCCGAGATCAAGCGGAAGCTTAGATGCTCGGATTCTGAATCATTAGCTACCATAGCTGCAGAAGTAGTATGGCAAGTCTATTTTGTTTGAGTCTGATACGGTTTATAAACGAATCTGAATAGTAGTTCAATTCTGGAATCCTATATCCGAGTCCTCAGTGCCTAGTGCTTTCTTTAACTGTTTTTAAAAACCGTTCTAAATCTTGTTTTGGTTTGAATATAGAGTATAAAACAACCATTGATTTGTCTTAGTTTAGTTCGTGAACTTTAAGAGTCACTGTGTAGCCTTTGTTCCTTGTGGATTCGATACCTTGAATACTACTGTATATGATGTGCACTTGCAGTGTTATCTAGGTTTAAAACTTAGCATATCAGTATGAAATTATTGATTAACTTAGAATGTATTAATAAATTAGCGGTTTTGATTTTAGAAAACTGGGTTGAATTGATTCAGCTCTCTCTTCACTTTTTGAAACATTACTTCTCCCCCTTCTACTGGAAATCTGATGAACCCATCCTCTTCTTCCTCTGTCTCTTTTTTTCTTCTTCATCTTCTGCTTCTACAAAACTCCATGTCATTTTTTTTTATTTTTTTATTATGTTTATTTTTTTAACGTATACTAAACTAAAATAATTTAAATAAACAAAAATTTATTTTCTAATTTTTTAATTTTATTTTTTATATTTTTATCTATTAAAATAATTTTTTTTTATTTTTTATCGTAAACCAAATCCAAATACTGCAAATAAAACAAATTATTTTTTATTTTGAATTTTATTTTATATTATTCTTTTTTCTCTATTGAAATTATTTTTAGGTTTATTATTTTATTCTTTATCTTCCAACCAAAATAATCCAAATAAATAAATTTTTCTTAAAACAAATTTTATTTTTCTCTGTAGAAATTAATTTAAATTAATTTTTTAATTTTTTATTGAGACTGAAACATAATATTTCAAATAAAACAAAAATTATTTTTTATTTTTTTGTTTTTTAATTTTAGTTTTCTATTTTTTTATTTAAATGACTTTTATGTTTTTATTTTTAAAAAATTTATTTTAGTACTAGTTTATTTGTCATAATTTAGTTAATAGAAAAATGAAGGATATAAATGACAATTAACCAAAATATTGATGTTAGATTAGTCTAGCGATTTTGGGTAGGTTAGTTTAGCAATTAACTTATAAATTGAGGTTAGTTTAGTATATTAACACTATTAAAAATAGTAAGGATATGACAAACTTTGACTCAAAAAATTAGCATTAGACTAGTCATGAAACCTCAGGAATGTTAAGTTGGCAATTATATTCAAGATAGTATCAATCTAGTATATAAAGACAATAATATTATGATTGACCAAATTTCTTGACTATATCTATAGTCAAATTTAAGTATTGGAAAACTCATTCAAATTTAGATAGTGACATAGTCAATTCTCTGAATAAATATTTTAAATTCAGAAAACAAATAAGGTAAGTTGGGTTAATATAAATAGAAGTTAAATGCTAAATGTTTTGTATTGAAAAAGTACAAATTATTATCATCAGGTAGTGAAATACTATAAATCTTTAAACAGTTTTAAAAGTATTTCTTACAACATATCTTCTATACATTTATTTTTATATTGATTTTCAAGTTTATTGTTTGTAGGTTTTGAATTCTTTGAAGGGATATCAACGACAAGATTTATCTCATTATCTAAAATCATTAGTAATGAAGATAACAAATTTTTTATCTCTGATATTACTTTCGTTGATGGTGCTAACGATTATCATTTTGCCTATTGTAGCAGGTGAAATATTTTTTTTGAAAGATAGATTATCGCAAATGAAAATGCTGTCTAAATTCTTATAAAAATTTCTATGACACAGTTGATTTTATAATATTTCTTGACTGGAATTCATTAATATTGAAAATAAGCCAAATATAATATTGATTAGTAATATACTGAATTTGTTGTTATGTTTTATTATGAACCAATTAGGGCAATATTACGATTGTATAGGCGGATGTAGACTCACACCAGTGTGCCGTGATCAATGCCGGTCTATGGGATACCCATTTGGAGAATGTCGAATATATAATACAGGTGGTTTATGTTGCTGCCTACGCAAATTCAAATCTCAATATTTTCCTATACCTAGTCTTTCTTATTAGTTAGTTCTTGATGTTATATGTCTTCCTTAATATATAAGATTAAGAATAATAAATAATATTTTTGAATATGTTTCATTTTATAAAATCAAGATATATCGTATCATCAACACACTAGTGATAGCCAAAACATTTCAGCGCTTTTATGTCATACATAATGGTGTTTGATTTCATCCTTGTAATATTTATTTCAAGTAATATGTTGTTACTTACGGTTTGATTTTTTGAAATGCCAGAAAACCATGTATACTTTTTTAAATTTTGTATAAACATAAAATAAAACATTTTAATCACTTTTATTAACATCAATACATTAATTAGAAAAGGAGTTCTTATATGCCATTTCAGGTGGATATTTATATTTATATCTAATATACAATTGTTAGGATATGTTTGTTTATCTATCAATTGTATTTCTACCAGTTAGAAAAACATATGAAATCATGAATCAATAGGCGTAGCTAAAATTGTGTAGTAAAATAATATGGTGACAAACCACTGCACAAGCTAATGTAACATAAAACATTCAGAAATTTTATTACTCTAGATGACACAATCCCTCCTTCGGGTTATAACCCAACATGGGTTTTCAAAACCTTTTAAGCATTCGATTTAAACATCTAGCGGAAGAAATTATTCACAAACATTATACTAAACCATCAACGTAATTACATATTATTCATTTATAATGGTTTACAAGGTTATAAAAATTGGAAACAAATTCAACAATTGTTAATCATGTCTATCCGATAACCTAGCGATTCTAAAATTCCATACATAACAAAGCCAACGACCACAATCTACATCTGTTTTCACTCCTTAATAGAGTTTTAAATGAAAGACAAAAAAAAAAGATTAAGAGTAAGAAAAAGATTGCAAATCATTAATTTACTCTTTTCCCATGTAGATTTGTTCAACTCGCGATATAACAATACACTCAAGAAACACTTTCCTATAGGACTCGTGTCCTAATCACTACTCTAGCTTATGAGGAAGGACCAAAACTCTTTTCCTCTTCAACAAATGAGGAAACCCCAAAAGTTCCTCTCAAAACAACCCGCAACCTCTTCAACATCCTGAGTTCTAGCAATATTGTGGGTTACTGTGTTTAGGGGCCTATAAAGATTTAAACATTTGACATTCGGAAAACATAAACGTCAATGCCAAACACATGCTTGAGATTCTGATGTACAATAAAATTCTTGGTGCTGCATGTTACTTTCTTTCTTATTTGTCTTCAATGAATATCTTGCTTATAAAGTCTCTAAACCTTCGAGAATAAAGCTTAGGATCAACAGCTGAAATGGAAGTGGGATCTGCATGGAGTGACTTGTAAGCATGCTCTAACTTTTTTGTTATATCATAGTCTTGAAGAATATCAATTACACCGAAATAAAGGATCACGTCAATGGCCTCCTTCTTCGTACTCTTAGTATTTGAGTTGTCAATGTCGTATTCTTCCCACGACTCTTCCTCAAATCTGCTTACTTGTTCTGCTTTTGCCGGTGTACTTTGGCCTAGTCTCATCAAGGGTCCGTTACTGGATTTTGAAAGAGAAACAAAATTTTCATATGAGAAAAGTATATACTATATACTATATATTTACTTAGATTGTCAAAAGGCTCAATCTAAGAAAATGAAAAAAATGTTCAATTAAGTATACATTAATGTTTCTATTCAATATATTTGGGTTTCTTTCTGTTATGCTTATTTAAATTGACCACAAAAAACAAATTCTATAAAAAGAAGACCAACTTATCTATATGGGTCACAACTGACAATATAATAAATGACATGTGTCATATATTATTTTATTTTTATTTTTTATTCCTAATTTATTTTATTTTTCATATTTTTCATTTAATTCAATTACTAACTCTTGATTTTTTTATCTAAGTTATAACTAATTTTTCTTAATTTATTATTATCGTTAAATATAAATTATTATCTTTATTTAATATAGATTGATGTCGCATGGATGATTTTTCTATCAATATTCATGAATAATCATTTAATCAATATTACAAAAAAATTATGTATAAAAAGACGTTAAATGATATTAATAAAAATTATTCTATTTCATAATCTTTCAATAGAGAATTAGAGCAGTGGAGATTAATAAAACTTTTTGGGTGAGAGAAGAATAAGAGAAATATTAGATAGTAATGTTGATACTATATAGAGTGATTGAGAGTGACATTGATACTATATAGAGGTACGAATTTTAAACAAAAGAGGATAGAGAAAAAAAATAGATGAGGAAGAGAAAAATATACATAAAAATAAACAAGTTAAAGATCAAACTCTGACTATTGTTTTATATATAAATAAACACATAAAATTTTATCTTTTTAGTACCATTTATTAACTCGCATATGTTTTCACGAAGATTATTATTTGTAATCAGTTTGTTGATTTTTACTTCTAAATTAAGATTTTGTTCTCTGCATTTTTTTGTGGAAAGTGTTAGAACGTATAGATTAGTTGTAAGATAACACACCAGATTTATAAAATTGTTCGGTTAGTTATTAACTTCGTTATACTTTACAATTTTTTTTTTACTAATATATTTTTAGTATGAATTTTTAATTTGACTTCTCTTTTTTATATATTTTATTTGATTTGAAAAATAATTTTTATAATAAATATAATCATACAAAAAATATAATTACTTGTCTTGGATCTATAGAATTAACAATATATGAAAACATATAAGGGCATATATCTAGTAATATTAAAAATATACTCATATGAATGAAAGAAACATGGCCTCGCTGGGATATTTTTTATTTTCATCTCTTTTTCAATATCTACGTATGTAACAATATAACTAGATAATAAAACAACGCAGAATTATATTATGATTAAAAACAAATATTTTATTTATTTATGTAATATATTTTAAAGATTAATATATGAAATTATCACAAAATTTTTTTTTTACTTATATTAATGATTATTTTGATGATGAATGTAACTGCAGATACAAATATGATCGACAGATTAAGCAATTTCTGTTCATTTTAAAAATGGAATCATAACATATGAGGCAAATAATCTAATTTATTTTCCCTTATGGATTATCTGGTGATTTAAAATTTTCACAAAAACATAATAAAACAAAGGTGAAAGGTGAAGTATAATGATTAAAACTAATTTATATAATATTATTGGATATCAAATATTACTTATTCAAATTCATTGGCTATAATCTTTTTGAATACTAATTAAATTGTAAAGATTTTCATTTTACGTTTATATTTTAATGATTTTATTTTAGTGTTCTTTAAATAATATTTTGACAAAGGCATTTCACGTAATCTAGTTATTGTTATAAATGTTCTTCCGAAATATTAATATTAGTATAGAGAATATATATAATATGGTTATATATATATTCAAAACTCGATAAATGGTAAGAGAAAGTACCAAGTTTGGGTGACAGAGTCCATATTTGGAAGCGAATTATAACCTCTCATCAATTTGTCCTCTTGATCTCTTCGACCTGAATTAAACAATCAGCTGATTTCTCAGTATAAAGGAAAAATAATACCCAAAAAAAAAAGTGGAAAACAAAGAAATAAAATTAAGTTGAAACAATGTAGGAATGATTAATACCGATGCCCAAAATGTCGTCACGCAAGCCAGATTCACGGAAATGGAGACCAATCAAGAGACTATAGTCCATAATCTTCTCAGCTTCAAGGAACTCACAATCTATATCAATTTGGTTGATAAAGGCTTGAAACCAAGAGGTCTCAAGTCGAAACACGTACTTGAGATCTAAATCTTTGAGTGTTGTGGTCTCGTCAATTTCACCTTCACCCTTGTCAATGGTACGACCATGTGATGAACCTTTCAAGTCAAACCTTTTGTGAATACGATGCTCCGAACAAAACAGATTGCCCATCACTATGAACCGAGTCTGTTATTTTTTTTGTCACAAAAACAAGATAAAGAAGTTTTTCTATGATTTTATGATGATAAACTTAAAACTTGTAATGAAAGACCATTTCTCATACCTTTTGGCCTCCTACAGGTTTTACGCAATGAACACCGAAGAACTTGGTGACCAAAGTGTTCTTGTATTTGGAAACATGCTCGTAATAATTTGGGAGCATCTTAAGCAATACCTAAGCCAGGTTTTAAAAGCTCAAATTATTTTTTGTTGTCTATTAGAAACAATGTGAAAGCCAAAGACGATATAAGTTACCTTAATTTCGGATTTTTTCATGGTTTTGATCATGAAGCGTTCATCTTGAGTCAAGTAAAACGAGCTTCCGCTCTTTCCAGGCGAAGAAAATTCCCGCAGAGACTCATTTCCGCAAATAGCGAGCATGTAATCCGCAGGATCTATCGCGAATAAGTCTCTTAAATGCCTGTTTCACGACACAAACACACATAATCAAATAACCCATTAGATTAGTGTTTTTATTCAAACTCAAAACTCTTTGTATATTTACTAACCTAAACACAATGGGGCAATAGTCTTTCCATTTGAAGTCGACCGATAAATGGGGAGGCGTAGACTTAGAACCTTCGGGTGGAAACCTGGTCCATTGCTTATCTTTGGGATCAAAATCACAATACCTAAGTCCCCTTAATACCGAAGCATGTTTACCAACAGAGTACCTAATACCAAGCTGTAGATTCAACACTAAGTCATAGTTCTTATGTCCTGCTGTGACCGTATGACCAGGTTTCTTAACATCTCCTTCATCCAACCACCTCGGACTTTGCTGCAAACTCATAGTACCACCACTCTCCAAAAACAAAGGACTTCTTTCCCACTCATGCTCTCCACAACCACTTGTATCCGACTCACTTGTGTACGGACTAACCTCTACATGATCACACACACTGGTATCCTCCAATTCCGATATACAGATCCGCGGAAAATTCGATAAAGTTTCGTTCGATGAGAGTTTATGTTGATGCTGATGAAATATCTCATCATCTTTCTTCTTACACTTCCTCCCCCATCCATTGTTACTAGTCTTCTCCTCAGCCCAACTCCAAACACCTTTTCCAATGGGAGATCCATTTTCCCATAACCCATCATAATGGTTTCCGTTAGCCCACGTCATTGTCCCTTTCCCAAAGATAACACCATTCTTCCACGCTCCCACATACTCATTCCCATCGCTCCAGACATAACGTCCGTTACCGTCTTGTAAATTAGCCTTCCAATTTCCTTGATAAACGTCGCCGTTTGCATAGCATTTCTCACCGTAGCCATGCTTTCTCCCCCACAGCCAATGCCCTCTATATGTATCGGCGTCGATTCCAATAAATGTTCCCTCCCCGTCCATTCGACCGTCCTTGAACTGACCTTCATAGGTCGCTCCAGACGGCCAAGAAAAACGTCCTTTACCGTTCGCCTTGCCACGTGTCCACTCCCCTTCGTACATACAACCATCCGACCAAAGATACTTCCCTGTCCCGTGAGGAACACCTGCCGATAAGCCTCCGTTGTAAAGGTCTCCGTTCTGTAGCACTTTCTCTACTATTCTAATCTCTGTTGCCGATACAACACTAGTCTCACAGCTTGTCGTGGGGACTACACGCCGGGAGCTCTGTTTGTATTTGACCCCTGAGGATTGGCCTTTGTTCAGATTTTCCTCCGTAAAGAGAAACACAGTCTCTTGCATTTTTCTATGTTTTTACTCTTCCACCAAAGTCAACAATTCCCGACATATTTTGTTGACTTTGTTTTTCTGGCTCTTGTATTGTATGGTCTCTTCCAATAACATTTAGCTTTCAAACATTTCTTCTGTTCTGTATTTATTTACAAAAAAAAAAGCGAAAAAGCAACTTTGATCAGAGACCTTAAAATTTACTTTCGATGATAAAATAAGAATAATGGATTTGTTTTAGAATTATAATTAATATCTTGTGTGAAAAAAATCCTTAAGAATTTAATGCTTACCTTAACTCTTTTCTAGATTGGATTGGTTTATTGACAAAATGAAGAATCAAATGAACAACCGATCAATTCTGAGCCAGAAGATAAGATAACGTGATGACCCACATTCAAAAACTTTTTATGAATAGCAGAAAGTGAATGTTAAAGACAAGATTTATCAAAAATAAACTGTGAAACTGTTTCAAAGGAGACAAATCATCAGTTCAACGATGAAAATGTTAATGTATTTGTTTATTTATGTAGCGGACAGGCGGCAACAAAACTACGTGCTTGCCTCTATCATCATTTTTAAAATAAAATCATCAAAAAAATTGTTTCTTTAACTAGAAGATCTATACATGTGTCAAGAATATACGCGGTGCTTTTAAGTATGAGCTAATAGACAAGTATATAACAATGCTTTCGAACGTGCTTTTAAGTCTAAAATCATGTACCACAAGTCAGACTTGGATACTAGGCTTCTCTTCGCTGTGTCAACTCATAAGGCGTCAGAAACTACATTTACTATTCCAATGTTTAAGGCTTCATTGTAGTATTAATATACTAAACTAATAATAATTTTATAAGTTAATTGCTAGATTATCTTATAAAAAAATTGATTAATCAAACATTAACTTTTTGGTTAATTATCATTTATTTATTATTAACTAAATTATAAAAAATATATTATTATTAAAATAAATTTTAAACAAATACATAGATAATATCTATTAGGTTTAGATATTCGGTTAGTTCTGTCTGGATATTAAAAACATAATCAGTTTTAATTTTTTTATGTTCGATCTACTTTACGGTAAAAATAATGCTTTATTTAAATTATCTCGGTTTGCTTTAATATAATAAAAATAAACATAAAAATTTATGTCAATAGAGAAAAATAAAAAATTTAAAATGTAAAAATAAAAATGTTTTTGAAAGAATAAATTTCGGTATTTCAGTTTGATTTAGGAAAAAAAAATTTAAATAGAAAAGTACAAAAATAATAAAACTAAAAAATAAGATTTGGATTATTTAAAATTTTTCGGTTTACAATTAAAAAAATAAGCAGAAAAATATTTAAATAGAGAAAAATGAAAAGAATTAAATTATAAATGATTAAAGTAAAAATAATTTCGATTTATTTAGATTATTTTGATTTGGTTTACGATAAAAATAAAAGAAAATAAAAAATAAATTTTTTATTTAAACAGAAAAAATAAATTTCCGTTTTTTTAGATTGTTTCAGTTTTGTTAACGATAAAAAATAAAATGAATAAATATAAAAAAAACTATTTAAATAGAAAAGCTATTAAAAAAAATAAAAACATTTTGGATTGTTTGGAATATTTCGTTTGGTTCACGATAAATAAATAAAAATTCATAAAAATATTTAAATAGCGAAAATTAAGAAAAACTAAAAATTAAGTAAATAAAAAAATAAATTTTGGTTTACTTAGATTATTTTGATCGGTTTGGTTTACGAAAAAAAATATAAAATATTTTAAAGGAAAAAAAAGAAAATAATAATTTAAAAATTAGAAAAAAATTTCTGTTTATTTGAATTATTTAGGTTAGATTTGGTTTACAATAAAAGATAAGAAAAAATATACAAAAAAATATTTTAATATAAGCAATCCGTAAAAACAAAATTAAAAAAAAAATAAATTTGGTTTATTTAGTTTTTTTTTGGTTAGGTTTTTACTAAAAACCAAATTTTGTAAAAATATTTTACCGATCGGTTTACAAAAATATTCGGTTTAGTGTGGTTTTCTTTTTTCATGTTCGGTTCGGCATGTTCGGTCAAATTGTTTACCGAATTTTAATATCTATGTGGAGTTAAAAAGTTAAACATGGTTTTTTTAAACCTAAGAGGCTCCATAAAATAAAAAAGAAATGATAATATCCATATTTATTGCCTAATTAATTAAACATTTTGTTAAAAATCTACCGTAATATTTACACAGATCTTGGATGTAACATCTGTTATCCGGTTAGGGTTATGGTTGCCGAGTTTGATTTAATGAAATGGTTTATTGATCTTGGTCAAGTCGGTTTAGTGTGATATTGTACTGAATAAATCGAATCATAGCATTGAGACCGACTAGAGAATCAAGTTTTGCCTAGAATTATTTTCGAAGCTTCAAAGATGTCAATATTGATGAGTTGTGCGGAGTTGAATTTTTGTTGCTGTGACGTTGTGTGATTGAGTCTGTAAACCCCAAAAAATTAATTAACTAATTAAAAGGAGTTAGACTTTGAAAATCCTACATACTTTTAATTATTAATTGATTTAAAAAGTTGAGTCTTAAAAGTTCAAAATGAGTTAATAAATAATTAAAAAAAGCTGGGATTAGAAAATCCTACAACTTTTATTATTTAATTGATCAATTAAACATTGGATCAAAATCCCATAAGAGATTTAAGTGATCACATAATTGGGTTTTTAACATTAGGATTTTAATTTACTGTTATAAGGATTTTGGGCCTAAAAGCTTGAGAATTGTTTTAATTGACTAGAGTAACAATTCAAAAACAAAACGAAAACACTACACCTAAGAAAAATCAAAGAAACCCTAGTTTTTATTACAATTTTCGTGGTCACCTTCAAAGAGAGAGAAAAAATTATAAGTATGGCTGAAAAAAAGAAAATAAAATTTAAACATAAAGATGACACAGATAGAACTGATATGTCGTGATACAAAACACGTTTGATTTAGAAAATCGATTCCAAAGGTCTTATATTGGAGACTCGATCTAGACCGTCGTGTATTCAAAGTTAGATCGCGAGTTGATCTATAGTCAGATCTGTAAAATATTTTGTGAGCAGCTTCGCCACATCTAGAGGTTTATTTTCTACGGTTGGATTGTGTATTGGATGGTTAGATTTCGTTTTGTGACTTCATCTTTGCGGATGATAGTTTCTGGGTAAATGAAAGATAAACAATAAGTTCGAGCTCGTGGGATTGCAGCTGCGGGAGATGGTATACCAGTGTCGGTTGATGTTGTTTTATTTTTAATTGTTTGATAACCTAGAACGAGTCTACGTAATATTGAGAATTACTTGAGTTATGAATTTGAGTTATAAATATTTGGATTGATATTTATATTTGAGTTATTGATTATTAATTGAATTTAATTAATTATTGAATTAAGAGTTTAATCCGGTATTTAGAACTGATAAGTCTGAGATTATCAGTTATGAAAATTTTAAAATTAGCGGTTTAGACTCTAGAGAACCGGGTTGGAGTATTTCAGTTTGGTATCAGAGTAGAATTATTTCTAGGACACTCAGAATTTTGTGTTGTGAATTGAGGGTAGTCGGTATACCATCCTCCAGCCAAGCAATTCCACGGTAAGTCTTATTTAGGTTTTGTTAATTTATAATTTTTGTAAAAGTTCTTGAATGGAACTTCTAAGAGGTATCCGAGAATCGAGATTATGAAAGCAGAGTTGATTGTCGAGTCAGATCATGCGAAGATATAAAAGCCACTATATTGGAATGAAACGTCTCAGTAAGAGCGGGATGAAGTTGACCTTCCCAAGAATGAGGGTCTGTTGAGTTGAGATCAGTCCAGGCAATGCACCAGCGATGAAAGAGCTTCAAAGGGTATGGACCCGTTTAAGTCTGGGCGTTCGGGTACTCGGTTCGGGTTTGGATTTTCTGGATAATGAAATTTTATTCCCATATAGATATTTATAGAATTTCTGATCGGGTTCGGATTCGGTTCTTCTTTTATAGGTTCGGTTCGGGTTGGGTTCGGTTCTTAACAATTAATACATATAAAAATCTAAAAATAAAAATTACCACATGTAACTATATAAAAATATCATAGTACAATACGGTTCGGATAATATAATGTTTATTAGATCAACATTTATAAATTTTAATTAAAATATCAAAAATACTTGAACAAAAGTTTTGTTAAATTTCACAAATATAACAAATAATTTAAAAAATTCAGTTATTTTAGTATTTTAGTTATCATAATCTTAAGCTAATTGGTATTTTTGAGTTTATAATTATGGTTTAGGTAATTATTTTATACAAAATCTTAACAAAATTAATATATATTGGTATATAATTGCATTTCGGATACCTATCGGGTACTTATAATTTTTCGGGTTTAGGTTTTTGGGTATGAAAATTTTACTACCCATTCGAGTATTTTATAGTTTCGGGTTCGGATTCGATTCCTCTTTTTCAGTTCGGTATTTTGGGTTTGAGTTTTTTGCCCAGGCCTAGACCCGTTGTTTAAGCTAGTCATTCAAGTGAGACTAAATAATTAGAGATTGACCGATCGATCCGCAAGTAAGTTGCCTAGTGCGACTGCACGTTGTACTTTGAGGGATAACCGAAGAGCTGATGCTAGTAAATGATAGGACAAGTTTTAATCCTAATAATACTGCAAGTGCACAGTCTATACAGTAGTATAAAAGGAATCGAATCCACATGGAACAATGATCACACAATGATTCATAAAGTTCAAATACCAAACTGAGATAAAGTATATGTTGAATATGTGTCCTGCATCAAACTTAAGTATGACTAACAAAGGTTTTAAAAACAGTAAAGAAGGCACTAGGTACTATGGCTTGGGATTGAGGTTTCGGAAATCGAACTACTATTCAGGATCATTACTAAACCGCATCAGACTCAAACATAAACGACCTACCATACTACTTCCGCAGCTATGATAGCTAATGATTCAAAATCCGAGCATCTAAGCTTCTGCTTGATCTCGGCAAGACTGATCATGCATTAATCAAAGGTTCGATATGTCTACGGTCTCCTAACACTCAGCTTCCGTTGGCTTAGGACTTAACCGCATCATCTACACTAGTTCCAGTAGTTCACAAGCTTTTGGAATATGAATCTAACCTAACATGATCTAATTCATTGATCAAGTGAATC
>KE158951.1:22869-33012 GCA_000411055.1 Leavenworthia alabamica | reverse complement strand
AAAAAAAAAATCTCGTTGAGCTTTGTCGAGCTCTTCTTCTTCCTGGGATAAAAATGATAAATTCAGGGAATGAGATCGGAATCAGATGCCATCATTGCGCAGGCCCTCTTACTAAAAATTTGGTATTTTCTTCATCCACCATAAATACAAATAGGTTTCTATTGCAGATGATAATTAATATTTTTTTCCAATTTTCAGGAAACCAGTGAATGGACGGTGGCTCCGTTTATCAGGGATAGCTTCTCTATGGTTAGTTTCTTTCATTAAATTTGATTCTGCTTAAAGAAAATTTTGTTATTTTGGGATCAAATTCGAATCTTTTTAGTCTTAATAAGTAGTAATAACACTAGCTTGCTGTAACCTGCATAGTTTAATTTTCAGGGGGGGAAAATCATACTTTGAGAATGTAAACTTGTTTTTTTTTGTTTTGTTTCTGTTTCATATGTATTTTTTGGTTATTTATGTATTGAAGTTCTTTGTTTGATATGATCTTTAGATTGGATCAGCTGTTGGTGGTACTGCAAGTGCATTCATTGGATTTAACCATGGTATCTTAAGTTGCTCTCTTGGCTTTAATTGAAACTTGTCTGAATTAATATCTTCTTATGAATGTCTTTCAACTCTCGGTGATTGCGTCTTCCACTCTTCCTGTAATTGACTTGAAAGGCTTGAGTGTATTTGATGCCTAGCTCTGTAACATTCGTTCGTTCTTTTATCAGTATTTGTTATCTATTTATATATATTGGTTAATAGACTATACTGATAATAGATTTAGAGATTTCTCAAAAGAGTCTTTGAAGTCTATTCTCTATTTGATTGACGCAGTTATGCCAGTTGTACGCAAATGGATCAAAGGACCCATGTGGTTACATTTTCTTGTTGGGGTAAGTAATCCACAAAGTTGTAGATTCCATTCTTATTGTTTTCTATGTTTCATTCATGGTTTGAAAACAACAGTATCCTTTTCTATACTGATGAATCAAGTGGTTTTTTCATCTCTGTATCAATACAGGCACCTCCTGTTATAGTTCTTTCATCAGCTTGTGCTGGATTAGCAGGTTTGAGATCTTCTCCTCCTCCATCACTGATTTTCACTATCATCGAACATAACTTTCAGTTGATCTTTTAGTCAAATATAAAACATGAGAAGAATAAAACCGGTCTTTTCAAATGATATTGTCTTGGTTTTGTGTCAATAAGCCCGAAATCTTGAATGCTTCTTTATCTTTCTTTGGTGGGCATATTTTCAGGTGGCACTGTACCAGCACTGGCGCAGCTCGCTTCATCTTCATACCGAGCAGCAATCCATTCCTCTCAGCCACCACATGCAAAAGAGAATAACAAAATCCACAAGTCTACAACTTCTCCTCTGTAAAACACAGCACAGCTGACAGCTTTCTCTCTTTAGTTCTTTTGTTTTGTCTCTCCATTTTGTGTAATGTCATTCTTTTCTTTGAGAAGGAAACTCTTGGTGTAAATGCTTTCATTTTATATAATTCTCTCTGGCTTTATGTTTTTTGTTATTTCACTGCCCCTTTTTATAGGGGTTACCGTTTCTATTTCAATAATTATGGGGGTTTCTTAGTAATGTTTGAAGAGTTTTGTCTCTATTTTGTTATATATATCTGTAAGGGTAGTCTTGGAATATCGCTGTGTTAGGGTTTTGGACCAAAGGCATTATAAAAACTCGAGCAACTCTATCACTAACCTTTAAAATCTACTTGATCTTATCTGAGCTGAGAAAAAGGTTTTATCGTTTAAGGTTTCGAATCTTTTACGGCCAACGAGCAACCCCATCTCCTTCCTTTGTAAGGGTATGGCCGGTGGCTCCGGTAACGGAAAGATTTCGATTGCCTTATCGATATTTTCACTTTGTTTTTAGCGATGAAGACTGCTTGCTGCCTGAGCTCACGATTACTCGGTGCTTTGATGGCTATTGCGAGCTTTACCACCCAACAATATATATTTGTTTTTCAAGTTTTATATTTGATTCAAATTTTGTTTTTGTTTTTGTTCCATGTCATCAATATTACAAATTTGTGTTTTTTTTTTTTACGATTTTGTTTTTGTTTCAGTGTTGTTTGAGAATTCAATCTGCTACAAGTATACATTGTAATGCTTGTTGTTGCTACTTTGTAACCTGCAATACAGAGTTTGGTCTACAAGTAAACAAAAATTGCCTATTGATTCTCTTTATAGTTTATAGTTATTTAGATACAAGTAAGGTTCATAGAAGAACCTAAATAGGAGTGTGTCATGTGGACTCTAGGAAGAAGATGATAAGCTTACATTCAAACAGCAGCTGAGTTTTTTCCATTTCTTGTTTTTTCTGCTAATGTGTCTTCTTTGATTTTCATTGCAAGGAGTACTTATTGTCTCTGATCTTACAGCTGTGTGGCTTCTTCTGAGAGATCTCAGAGCCAGTTCCAATGTTTCAGGCATTATCATTGACTGCTCTATTGTTCCAATGGTGTCTGAGCAAACAGGACAAGGCGGGTCTCGGCTTTGAGTTGTTGGTGTCACTTTGTCTAAACACTCAACATGGTAGACGTGATGGCAAGGGAAAACACCAGCTATTGGCATGTCTTTACATCTCAATATCTTATAAGAGCACCATGGAGATTTCTGAGATAAAAGCTTCTTGCAAACCCCGCATCTGTGTTGTGTTGTTGAAGCTGATTCTAATCTTGGGTTTCCTACTTCTATGTCATTGGGCCTTTCAATGTCTAGTGACATGTTGTTGCTGCTCGAGTTTGGTGATGCTTCCTCCACTGGTGAGCCTTGGTGGTTTCTTGTTGACATCATAAAACTGGAATCAGGATTTGTGGATGTGTCTTCTTGAGGATTTTCACATTCTGAAACAGGGTTGCAGAAGACTTGAGGGTAAGAGTAGTGAGTGAGTGGCTGCTTGCTTGGAGCCTCCCATGGGTCTGATGACTGTGGAAGAGACATCAAAGTCCTAAAACTCTGTGAGATGGCTGTACTGTCTCTATTAAAACTTTTCTCCTGAGACAACCAAAGATGAAATCACCAAAGGCTTGTCTTGAAGATTAATAATATAGTCTAAAAGTAATGAAGACCAACTTACCACATTCAAGCATTGGGTTGTTGCTTGTGGTAGAGTATTATTAACAATTGATGTTTTCTGTTCATCCCCACCAGAAGCTGATGAGTTTGAAGCCCATCTTGGCGACTGCTGAAACCTAGATTCCAAACTGTTTCTTTGACTAGTTGTGCTCGAGTACAAGGCAATACCGTGACTCTCATTGCTTACATCCTGTTCCAAACCATGTGTAGTATATCCAGCTGGTAAGTAGCTGATATTCGTCTGCCATTGTAGTGCATCATCTTGACTCAATGAAGGAAGATCCCTGTTACTGTGGGGTGTTGTGACCAGTGGCCTAGAGGCCACAATACAACAGAAGGCACCCGTTTTGAGCTCTGTTTTTAGACTCTCACCGTTTTTCAAGTCCAAACAATATACTCTGCCAAAGTGAAAGAGAGATTGATATCTCAGAATCAGATAAAACCAAATAAAGTGTAATCTTACTTCATTATAAATAAAGTTATTAATTTTGGAGCTAAATCCCAGTTTTTGATGATAAAAAAAAACTAGGAATAAAGAACACATTCAAGCTGAACAAAAACTAAGCAACCAAGTCAACAATACAACGACAATAACACCAACCTTAAACAATTAAGATAACTGAATTTAAGACAAGTAGATTTTTTGAGCTATCATGTAATAAAAGTGTCGGTGAAAACAGGGAGAATAGATATATACAGTATGGCTAATCTTAACCCACCTTCAAATTGGGGATTTGGATGGCAACGAAGAAGAAACAGACACCGACAGAGATAAGAGTGACCTTTTTGTAAAATCGATGGCGAAGCAGAAGCTAGATGAGAGTAAGCAAGAGCGGCCTTCTCTTTTACTTTGAAGTTTGAAACGAGAGAGAGACAGAGACGACTGCTGTGACTTCTTCTTCTTCTATGAAACTGCCCAATTATTAATCTCCTTAATCCACTCATTAACTTTTATTTTGTAATTATTCATGCTTTTATAATATCCAATCAATATGGACATCATGTGATTTGGTTATTATTAAAAAATTTGATTATTTGTTTTCATTGGAATACATTTATTAAAACTATAATATATATTTCTGTGCATATAATACTATATTTTATTTTTTCATTAGGATATGGAGTTTTGTAGCTAAAAATGTATTAGAGAGACACATATTTTTCTAACGTAGTAAACAAGTGATTTATTTTAAATAAGTACATATTTAATATCTATTGTTGTGTTTTTAAAAAATGCTAATATTTCCATTAACTTTGGCTAACGTCTAAAACTAATACTTACACCAAATCCAATAATTGGTATCCTTGAATAATGGTACATCACTAGTACCTACTATTATCAACTAATAGAGTAACTAACTAATCTTTTTTAATATTTGGTTAAGTAATAGAAAATAAATTTAAATATTTTTCGAACAAGTGATTAAATGAAAACTTAAGCCTAGTGTAAACATATATGCTTTGGTTGATGCAGCTTAGTAGATAAACTTGTTTTAATGACAAAATCGTCGGCTTAACTGTAAAAATATGCCCAATAACAACTCTTTATTGTGTTTATTGCCACGAGTGATTGTGAAATAAATACACTCTCATGAGTGATTATGTTTACCTATTGGATTCTTTGCTATCTCCTCACATCAATTATGCTTAATAAAGTTGGAATGTAAAACATCAAATAAACCAAGTCCATGGCCATAGCATAAGCCCAATAGACTTTTTTGCCAAACTCATGAGTCATGGCTTAGATGTGTGGTAACATGTTTATTTAATGTTTTTTTCCTAATCCATCCTAAACGTTTTTCGTCAATATTAATTGTTTATCATTAGTATAATTGTTATTACCATTAAGATAAATATACGAAATTATATTTTAGTAAATGAAATCAGTAGTAAAAAAAGACAACAATGTGAAAAAACCGTTATATAAATTACAAAAAAGATTGAAAGGGATATGAAGAATAAAAAAGACAATAAAATAAGGAAATAGTAAATTAATCAATCATCTAGAAACCTAAAAAAGAGAATGGTTAGCTTTGCAGCAAGTATCGATTTAAAAGCTTCGCTTTAAATGGAAAATCCCATTAACATGCGCATTATAATAATGCTCACATTCATGCATTTTCTTTCATTTTTTTTTTCTTTTCAGTCAATTATAATTTATAAATCGATTCTTCATTTGATAAAGATTTTTAATAAAAACAATTAGCATTACAATGAAACAGGAATCTACCAATATATTTGTAGGAGAGATAGAGGAAAACGACTTAATAAAGGGAAAAATCTTTTAATAATAAAGGAATTATTATTCTCTGTTATATATGTCAGAAATTAAATATCTTTAGTAAAGTTTAGTTTGTGAGCAATAATGGAGTATAATTTAGAGCACTTAGAAATTTATGATTATATTTCCAAAATCAACAAAAATTTTTACTACTAATCAGATTTTTGTCTTGACAAAAAAAAAGATTCAGATTAATGTCCTGAATTTGAGGTGTAAGAGATTTACACGCTTATTTTATAATCATTATAGTACATTGAACCAGATACATCATTTATTTATGTACAGCTTATCTATATGTGAAAGTTTGTGAACATTATATTATATTTTTATTGGTTGTACACAAATTAAAAATGTATGCAAAAGTTTTTTTTTTACTTTTTATTAATACTTAAAAAAAAAAATCTTTCTCTAATTAATAAAACTAAAATAATAAGCAAAATATGAGGGTTATTGAATAAATTTGCATTAAAAACATAAAATAACATTATTTTATAGAATATAGTAATAAAAGCATTAAAAATAAACTATAAGAATAAATCTGAAAATGAAGAAAAACTTTGAATCTATATGTATATACATGAGCATTGCATTTAGGTGATTTTTAAAAATGGTGCGTTTTCTTTAAAAATGAATGACTTTGTCGTTAATATAAAAATATCAAGAATGCAATGGAAAGAATAATATGGTACAATCAACCAAAAAAACAGATCTGCTGCCAAATCTTAAACATAGATTTGCAGTCATATCTTATTCTACGTAAAGACAAGCTTTTATGTTTCGCGGGACCTAAGAAAAAAAAAAGAGAGAATTCCTTATTAGATACTATATATAAAGAAAATAAATATTATACTTACGGTATTATAGATGCCAAAAAAAAACAATATAAGTGAAAAAAATATATTTGTAGATGTTAAAAAACAAGTGCTGGAAATATTTTTTATGAGGTAGGAAAACGTAATGTGATTGATGTAGTAACCAAGTTCCTTAAGACACAGGACTTAGGGATCTGGAATTATAATTTTACAAGAAACCCATTCATCATTAATCACTGTTCTTAGTTGAAATGTTTTTATCTTTTGTTTATAGTAAATGATAATAGTATCTTAATATATAGTATGTCATACTAATAATCTAATTAATTGGGCATATGGAAAGCTAATACGCTGCCCAGATTCGGGGAACATTCACATGCAACATGAGCTGTTTTTTTTCTTTCCCAAGCTCTCAGTTATATTAAGATTCCATCTAGTTGCATTTTCATATATGTATTTTTCTTACAAAAATTAGAAGATAAAATAAATAAATATATTAGTTTCTTAAAAAGACATTATGTGTTGTTGATTGTTAAGTAATTATCAACTAATAATGTAGATATATAGTAAATTTCATGAGAATCATATATTAACAATTCTTATATAATTTTGGTATCACTTAAAATCAAATCCAATTTCAGTTGTATTTATAAATCATAAACAAAAAATATCTGACATTCACGTAATTATTTTTTCTTATGAATCTAACAACGCTATGATATATAACATCGTAGATCTTAATAGTTGAAACTCTATAAAAACCATGTATAAGAAAACTAAATATATGTATACATACACATACAGTGTACATTGAGAAATATAACTTAATTCACTATATATCCAACTGATCCTTTTTCCCCACACTATAAAGTATACACTAATTAAACAATCAACTAAGTAAGACCAATGAAGTGAAAATATATAACCCTAGTAAATCCTATATGTATACGTATATATTAATTACATGATTTAAATCCCCAACAAATATACTCTTTCTTCATAATTAAAATGAAATTATAACCTTAATTCTCCCAAATATAAATCATTATTCCCAAAAGGTCCCCAAGTGACATAGATCATCGTACGAATTGCTAACATGTTCCATTCCCATCATCCTCATGTCTTGTTTCATTACCGGACCAGAAGATACCTCACTGGTAGTGGCCACGTTCACGTCTGTGCTCAGACAGGTTTCTTGGGATACACTAACATGTGATTGCTCCATCTTGATCATATCCTTGTTGTTGTATGTAGAACCAGAAGTAGAACCAAAACCCTGGTGGTTAAAGTTTGATTGGTAAGAATTGAAATGATTGGGTTGGATTGGTGATGAGATATTGTAGGTTGGAGGGTTGAATGGTTTGAACTCGGGCTGACCCGTAAAATTCGAATCTATGAGAGAAGGAAGAGATGAAAAGTCTAGGAGATGATCAATGTTCTCAAGAGAATCAATTCTTGTGAGATCTTCAATGGGTACTCTCGTCATTACTTGGGTTGAAGTAGAAGGATTGTTCTTGTGATAAACCCTACACACGACCCATTCGTCCTGTGATCAAATCATTAACAACAGATTTTTTTTTTAGTTTGGTTTAAGAAAAAACATTGAGAAAATATGAGATTTAAACGTAATCTTACCCTTGAAGATTTGGGAAGATTATGATAAGAATATTTGCCTTCAAGACGATATTCATGCATGACCCAATTAGTCTTTAAACCTCTAGGAGCTCTTCCTTTATAGAACACAAGTGTTTTCTTCATTCCAATGAGAACACCTTTGCCTTTGAAGATCTCCTTGTCTTTGCCGGTTGCTTTCCAATAACCGGACTCAGTCGCACGGTTCGTTCTCATCCCAGTCGGATACTTCTTATCCCTTTGACAGAAGAAGTAGAACTCTTTCTCTCCCATCTTTGCAATCTCTGATAAAACATGGATCAATAATCAGAATTTTGATCAAGAAAACTTATGTGTTTGAAAATGGTCAAATAAGATTGAAATTTAAAAAATAAAAAAGATAGCCTAAAAACAATGGTAATATCACTATAAAAATAGTAAATTCATCAAAAATATGTGATAAATTTAATAAATTGTAATATATTATTAAAACATCGGAAATTCATCATTTTGACAGATTTAGTAAATTATAATAGTTTTATTAAATCCATCGAATATCCATACAAAAATTGTTAAAGCTTTCTAATAAAATTTAATTATATTATAATAATTTATTAAATCCACCATAAATTTGATCAATAAGCTAACCTTCGTGTTTTATGTGTGAACACTTGATGAAATAATAAAAAAAGAATAGAAAAATATGCTTTGGTATATGAAATTATCTTGACTATATATTACTTACTCTCCAAATCCCAAGGCTCGCACTTGTTGAGATCAGCTTCTCCCATGGCCAAAGCCGTGAATCGGCTGTTTAAAACTTTCTTCTTGAGGTAACGTCTTATGAGCTCTTCATCTGTTGGATGAAACCTAAATCCAGGTGGCAAATTAACAAGCTCTTCACCTCCATGATTCAACACCACACCTTCTTCAACCACAATCGCCATAACTAATTTTTATATTATATGTAAACGAGTTTAAAGATCAAAAACAATACAAGAAATACAGAATTTTTTTTTTTTTTTTGAAGAATGATAAGCTTGTTTAGAAAGAGAGAGAGACAAACACAAGAAGAAGATGAGGAAAGAAAATGATATGAGAGAACTAGCTGGAGAATCTTTTGGGCAGTTAAAGGTTTAGAAATAAAAGTATTGAAACGGTGGAAAAATATGACTTAAATAGAGGAAAGAGTATTGTTTAATTGTTTGTATATAAATAAATAAAAAGATATAATTATTATTGTTTTTTCTTTCTTCTTTTTTTGTGATTTGGAAAGATACGTAGGCTCCAAGCAACTTCCTGAATTGTTGAAAAAGCTTTACTTATATAACAATTCGATTATATAATTTTTGTTTTTTGTATATATAGCTTCAAATTTATACTTTTGATTCATAGTATTTTACCTATTATCAGTAGTTGATAATACATTTTTAAAATGATGAGATTTAAAATATCTTTAAATTGTTGGTAAAGTTTTTTAAAAAATTGCTAGCTCAGCACTCTTAATTCATTTATCTAATAAATTTTGATTAATTGTTTTTTATGAATTAAAATATATTCATACATCTTATTTTTACTTGTTTCAGCTAACATGGTTGCAACACGCATAATCAGAAGTGTCACAAGATAAAAACGTTTTTAATCAAACATATCAATCGGTGGTTATATTTGGTTAAAGACCTTCATTAAAAACGAATGTGTCGCTTAATTCGTTATAAAAAACCTATTTTCAAATGAACGGTTATGTTCAATTTTTTATTTTTTATTTTGTTATATATTTATTGTTTATATTTTAACTCTACAATAATGTTATTTTTTATAAGATGGAAAAAAAAATTAATGTTGATTATTGTCATACTTATGGCTTATTCGGTGTTTAAACAAAATCTGTAACGTTTGGAAATAAGTCATTATCAAATAAAAATGAAAAACGTGTAGAAAATAAATTCACTAAAAGGCTAGAGAAATCTCCAACTCTATTTTTTAGTCATTTAAGAAGTATCATATATTAATCTTAAAGTTCTAGCTACATAATCATCATCCATATAGTCGAGAAAATTCGATTTTATCAAGCTATATGTATGGCTAAAGTATATGTTTTCGTGTATCTTAATTAGGGGTGGGCAAACGGGAATTCGGGACGGGATTTTATGGGAATGGGAATGGGACGGGAATTCGGGAGTACAAAAATGTGTCCCGTTTACGTCCCATATAAAATATGGGATGGGACGGGAACGGGAATTCCCAAAAATAAAAATGAAAATTATTTTAAATTTAAAATAACAAATATATTTGTTAATAATAACAAAAAACATAAAATCAATATAACATAAATTTCATAGTTATAAAATA
>KE158949.1:73509-84813 GCA_000411055.1 Leavenworthia alabamica | reverse complement strand
TTTTTTTTTTTTTTGTTAGATTCGTTGTTAGTAGACAGCCAAAAAGATTTGATTCATCTTGTCTATTGAATAAGTGGTAATCTTCAAATCTTTCTCTGTTTTATCATTGATTCTTGCAGGTTACTACTTACTACTATATACTAAACGACGACGCTTTTGCTATCACCACACACTCACAAACCCCACAAAAGAAAATTCAGGCTTTGGATTCGTTTGCTTTGTTAATATTCACAACAGTGGACGACTAAAATATATATACAGAGATTTATAAAATAATGGTTTCACGTGTTTCTGTGTTTGTGAATGTGTGAAGCACTTAGAAATTAGAGAGAAAAAAAAAGAGTTTATCTCTGGTGATGTGTGTCAGTAAATTCGAGCTTTGTGCATCTCTAAGTTTTTATTCTTCCCTTTTTTTAATATATATTTCTTCAATGTTCACTTTGAGATGTGAGACTCCATTAAAAATGTTTCCTTAAGTGTCAGTCAAGAACCATTTTTGGTGAAGTGAAAACACAGCTGCGAGTCTTTTCTTTCAAAGATCTCTCTCTCTTCTTTTGGATTTTTGCATCATGAAGTTCATGAAACTTGGATCCAAACCTGATTCATTTCAATCTGAAGGAGACAATGCTAGGTTTGTGCTCAAAGTCCTACTCATCTTTACTCTTTCTTTTTTTATAAACAGTGTTTGGTTTTGTCTGAAATATAAATCTGTTTATGTCAATTGCTCTTAGGTATGTATCAAGTGAGTTAGCAACAGATATTATAGTCACCATTGGTGATATTAAATTCTATCTTCATAAGGTATTAACACTAAACCATCAAATCTTGTTTTGCCCTTATTATAGATAAAGATTCACTTCTAATGAAAGTTTTTTTTGATCTTTTTGCAGTTTCCGTTGCTTTCAAAAAGTGCAAGGTTGCAGAAACTAATCACAACATCATCATCATCAAGTGAAGAGATTCAGATTCATCATCATGAAGATGAGATTGAAATATCAGATATTCCTGGTGGTCCTGCTTCATTTGAGATCTGTGCTAAGTTCTGTTATGGTATGACAGTTACTCTTAACGCGTACAATGTAGTTGCTGCTCGTTGTGCTGCTGAGTTTCTTGAAATGTATGAAACCATCGAAAAAGGGAATCTTGTTTACAAGATTGAAGTTTTCTTGAACTCCAGTATACTACAAAGCTGGAAAGATTCGATTATTGTGCTTCAGACCACAAGAGCTCTGTCTCCATACTCTGAAGAATTGAAGCTAACCGCGCGTTGTCTTGATTCTATAGCCTCTAGAGCTTCGATTGATACTTCGAAAGTCGAATGGTCTTATAGTTACAGCAAGAAGAAGAATCTTGATAATGGATTGAGGAAACCACAGGCTGTTCCTAGAGATTGGTGGGTTGAGGATCTTTGTGATCTTCATATCGATTTGTATAAACGAGCAATCACTACAATCAAAGCAAGAGGTAAAGTTTCAGCTGATGTTATCGGAGAAGCATTGTACGCTTACGCGATTAGAAGGATTCCAGGGTTCAGCAAAAGCAGCTCGGTACAGATCACTGACTACGCGAAATACAGATCTTTGACTGATTCAATCATTGAGCTGATTCCTGATGAGAAACATAGTGTTTCATCGAGTTTCTTGACTAAGTTACTGCGAGCTTCGATCTTTCTTGGTTGTAATGAAGTTACTCTGTTAAAGAACAGAGTTGGCGAGCGGTTAGATGAAGCGAACATGGGAGATGTTTTACTCTATGATGTTGAGTTGATGCAAAGCTTAGTTGAGGTTTTCTTGAAATCCCGAGACCCGAAAAAGGATGATGATTTAACCGCAAAAGCATCTGTTGCTAAACTTGTTGATGGCTTTTTAGCTGAGAAATCGAAGGCTCCCTCCGATCATTTACCACTTCATAAGTTCCTATCACTTGCGGAAATGGTCTCAAGCTTTCCAAGACAGTCTCATGATGGAGTTTACCGCGCAATCGACATGTTTCTTAAGGTAAAAACTAAACAACTCTTTAGTGCAATATCAAGATTTTGATAACCTTGAACTATATATCTAATCAGGAACATCCAGAGATCAACAAGAGTGAGAAGAAGAGAATCTGTAGGCTAATGGACTGTAGAAAACTATCAGCAGAAGCCTGCGCACACGCTGTTCAAAACGAACGCTTACCAATGCGTGTAGTAGTGCAAATACTCTTCTTTGAACAAGTAAGAGCTAACAACAATGGTTCATCATCTACTGGAAACAGCACACCAGAGATTATCCCTGCTTCAAGATCAACAAATACAGAAGAAGACACAGAGTGTTGGGATACAGAGGACATAAAAGCGTTGAGAGGTGAATTAGCAAATCTAAGACTTACAAAGAATCAACAAGAGAACAAAGGGAGATTGATGAAAGGAGGAGGAGGAGGAGGATTGGGAGTTTCTAGAGTGTTTTCGAAGCTTTGGTCAAGTAAAGAAACAAGTGGAGAGAGCTCAGGGACATCAAGTCCTGGTTCTGTTAATGATGAATCTAAGTCTTCTTCTTCTACAAGCAAGAAGCATTAGCTACAAGAAGCAAGAACTCTTTTTAGGCTCTAAAATGTTCATCTCATCACTAATTTGTCTATTTGCTTAGATCCTATTTCTTCCAATATGTGGTCTTATTCTTCATTGGTAGCTAATATGTTCTTTTTTGCTTTGCTATCACTTTAAAATGGAAATGTTTTACAAAACAGAATAAATGTTTCTTGAAATAATAATAAAATGGAGAAATTAGATTCAGTAGCTTCTTTTGAATTTTAATTTTTAAATAGCATTTTTATGATTTTTTATCAAAAATAACTTAATTAATATTAAACTTAGATTACAAAGTTAGTGTACTTTTATGATTATTTATTCACAGACTGTATACTTTTAAAAATAATTTGTCCTAAAATGCTGTGCTTAAGTTACAGATTTTTCTGAAACCTTGCAAATATAAATGTTATAATCATAATAGCGCCACAAATTTCAAAAACTATCCGTTAATATTTAATAATTAAATAAATGTTATTTTGACAATTTATTTTTTGCAAATCTCCCCCAATAAGAAACGAATTGACCAAAGTTGTTGATTTTGACTTTGTTTTGGATTTGCGTACGGACAGTATTGAGACTTCTATAAGACTGGACTACGGCCCAAGTCGTGATTGAATAAATAGCATTATTTTCTTCCTTTTTCTCTTAAATTCATTATAGATTTTTTAAGAGTTTCACTGTTTTGTTTTCATATAGTAAAATCTTAATAAAAAATAATATAATATTTTCAAGATTCAATGTGAAAAACAGTAGGAAAAGAGATAGATTAGGATGTGTAAGAATTTTTTAATGTTTTTAAAACACTCACGTGTAAGAAATCTAAAAGACTTTCTTGCTCCATAAAAAAGTGACAAATGCATTACGCTTTTAAACCGTCATTTAGTTGAAGTGATAAACTTCTTCGTCGTTATCCCTTCTATTAATTTAATATAACTAAAAAAATAATTATGCATAGCTTCACTAATGTTACATCAGTTTCTTTACGGACGCACTCGCATATTGAATATTCCCTACGAATAATAATTATCACGCCTGTGTTTTTGTGGGAGACGGATGAGAATGAGATGTTTGGCTAGATATTTCTCATGTAATTATTGATTTTGATGCTACAACAGCTATAAATCAATCAAACAATGTTACATTTTAGGTATAGAGTATAAAAAAATAGTTGAACAATATCATATTTCAGTATAGCTTTGTTTCCGTGAGATTCACGTGATCGTCTTCTTTTTGTTTTCCCAACGATAGTTTACTTGAGAACTCCGTGAAGACTATAACGACTATTGTCCAAAACAATTAAAACTTTCAGTGAACCACAATATGGTCCGCAACTAATCGTGTCCGTGGTTGATAATATCCTCTACATATGTATATTGCCAATAAATACAAAATGTAAAATAAATAAAAACTCACAACAGCTAGAAAACAAACCTACATGTCTTATTATGTTATGGTCAAGACCTTATGGTATAAACTTTCCCTGGCTCGAAGGGTGCTCTCGACTCGACAATACCTCTTTTGGGCAAAGACACGTACTCGAACCCCATTCAAAGGTTTCATCATGCTATGGCTTTTGGTACCACAAACCAACAAAAGAAACATATAAATCTATTAGTTGATCATCTTTGGGACCATATTTGGAGAAAATGTGTGGTCCTTGACATTGATATCCATGTCATTTTACACCTAGGATTGGCGATATGAGAAGGTGTTTTTATTCTCCAGTATCCATGAATGATCACTTGAATTAGCAAAATACTAAGAATCAAAATCCCTTATAAAGGAACAACTAAACTAATATTTATCATATTTGCTTTATTCTTTAGGAAAATGGATTCTTTCTATTTTGAATGGGATTTACTCAAAAATAATTTAAAAATAAGGATTTTTGATTGATAACTAGAGGAAAAAAAAATGATACTAGTAAACTTCCGTGAATAACTAGTGAATATTCAAAAATAGTTCCACAATTATTAGTTTTAAAATAATTGCACAAATGCTAATGCTATTGATAACGTTTTCTCCCATTGTCATAATTGTCTTGAAGGAATACCAATAAATCAATTCTATGTGTTATTTCGTTCATGAAAATTCTCTGTTTAAAATAATCATAGTGAGGTCGGCGTTGTAGTTTGGCCAGAGAAAAGTATCTTAAAAGCTAGTTCCATTTACAAGACATTGAGACATAAACCCAAAAGTTGGAGATATTGTCTCTTCCCACTAATTTAACACCCACGAAAACAAAAACAAAAATATTACCTAATTTTTTTTAAAACTAACTTTATAACAAAAAATAAAAGTAAGACTAATAATATATATAAAAGACCCATCACCATCTTAATTTTTTTTTTAAATCTAAGAGCTTAAAATCCCTAATCTTGAAATGAAGCTTAATAACGTTATAACTTATAAGTATATTTATAGTGTTTAGAAAAAACACTAAAATTCTCTGGGGTCCACAAAAATCGAAGTGCCAGGTGGCAATTTAGTCCAGTCACCAACAGCGTCGTCACTATAATCTTCCCCAAGCCGTTTAATACACCAAAGATCCTCTTCACACGAAAGCACTTTCCAGTGTGGTATCCCTCGCCGCAATGGCTCTTTCCCGGCGACTTCTGCTGCCAAAACGCTGCAACCTCCTTCCTTCGCCAAGTTATGCGCATGAGCACACAACGATTTCACCATCTTCACAGCTCGTGGGCCTTCCCCTCCGATTCCATACATAAAGTGAAGCCCAAACGGTTCAAAAACACAAGGAATCGAAGGAAGTTTCAAAAACGGCAACGTTTTATCAACCACTCGCGTCGTTTTAGCCAAAACACGTCTCAATCTCGATGCGCCACGAACCTCTAACCGAAAAGAGTCTTTACAATTCCAAACACTTAACACAGCCCATGATTCGGGAGGATACTCAAGGAATTTAGCTGAACCAGGCCATGATCCAGAACCGGATCCGTAACAGCTTCGACGTGGCACCGCAACAAAAGTTCCAAGCGAGAGATTGTTATTAAGAACTGAATCGATATCTCGCGGGAAAAACTCTGTTGTACTAAACCGTAATCGGTATAACGTTTCAGCATCGACCGGATCCAATTTAATAACGGTAACTCGACCGGATACGTTAACTCTGTGGGCGTAAACCGGATTAACCAAAATCGATGGCGTACGAAACTCCGAATAACCACATTTTCTGGTGAATAGATTAACCGAAGCTTGATTATCATTTTCAGTTGCTATATATGAATATTCAGCACCGTTTTGTCTGAACCATTGTTCCATCATCTTCACAAGCTTAAACCCAATCCCTTGTCTCCTGCATAAACCAATGAGTTTACTTTAACCTCTAAATCAAAATCTTTAACTGCGAGCGTATTAGAGGATAACAAAACCAGTACCTGTGAAAAGGAGAAACACGAAGACCCAAAACGTAGGCAAGTTTGGTGTAAAGAGGTTTAACGGTGTCGTTTTGAGATGTATGATTTAAATCATATGTTTTGCCACATGTAACGGTTTTGATACATCCTCTAATCATGCCCACTATCTCCTTCTTCTCCGCACCCATCTCAGCCACCTGTTTCAAACGTTATTATTAATTTTCCGTTATATTATTTTAGGTCTGAAACCTTTTAAATTTTAAATAAAGGATAAAGTTTATAACTTATCAAGAGTAGAATAAAAATAGAAATGAAACCAAACAAAGACATTGGTGTTGTCTGTTTCTCGCCTTTAGTTTCAAGAACAGAGTTTGTAAGATTAAAATCAAATAACTTTTACAATAGAAACAAGGATGACAACGAATAAGAAACAGGAAAACAAAGAGTGAGAAATATGTTATTTACCAACATAAGAAAAGAAGGAGAATGTCGGATTCTACAAATCGGGTCACCCAAAAGGTCAGTGAAAAGAGAAAGCTTTCCACTTGGTCCAACCTCACACCGTCGCTCTACGTCCTCAACGCCAGCTAAGTCACGGGTAGGGTCGTATTCTCTAACCACAGTCATATTAGAGTTTGAAGGACAGAGCAAAGAGAGGAGATAAGAGTGAAGAGTGTAGATAGGGTTTATAAATATAGAGAGGAAGGTGAGTGTCGATAAGAGAGGAGGATGATTCGAGAGGAAAGAGAAGCATTAATAGAAACTATATGTATAACGTGAGGTATAAGTAAAGAACAGAGTAGCTATGAGTTTATAGGATTTTTATTTATAAGGAAAGAGCAAAAGACTTTATTTTTTTTTTCGGCTACTTTTTTATTTATATTATAATGATGAATTTAAAAGTTGGAGAAGGCGAGTAGTTCATGATTGAAAGAGGTTTAAAGTTCTCCTTAATCCTATTTATAGTCTCTACATTACCCATTTTTTTCTTTAATATATATTGTCTATTTTTAATTATTTCTATATTAATTATATATCTATAATAATTATTTCTAAATAGTAATTGGAGAAAGGGTTAAATAGATTAAGGGAATTAATAAACAACTAACCAGAGAGTATCAAAATATTATCAGTAGTTTTAGTACAAACATATTTTGTAATGGATTTAGCTTATCCTTGTTCACAATTTTATTACAAAAAAAAAAAACATTCTTATAAGCCACGTTTATTAAGAAAAATGAAGACAATATATTAGAAAGTATAAATAATTAAATAACAAATTTTGAATTTCCCACATGCATATTATCGATTTCAAAATTTATCGTATTAAATACTAACAATTGTTAGTCTAGTATTTTCGATTTTCTGATAATTAAAAAAAAAAATTATTACACTATTTAAAAATGAACAAAAGGTAATACTCCTTGTAAATACATTTAAGTTTCATACAAACAAAATAAATTTTAAATTAATTGTCTCATAATTAGAGAATTTAATTTTATTTTCCCCACGAAAATAAAGAGTAAATATTGGAAAATAGTGGGCTTTAATAAATTAATGATGAGCATAGTAATGGAGATTAAGACGAGCATTGATGTGGAGAAGTTGTCCAAAAGGAGAAGTTATAAGTGGAAATGGCGGCTATGTCTGCCTTAAACTCATTATGGTTTCTATCTCTTTTCGTTTTCCTCTTTGTTTCCTTTCCCCTTAATTAATTCCCCAAGTAATCATTTGCTCTAAAACCCCATCTATATCTAATTATTCACTTTATTTTCTTCCCCTACAATTATCTACTGTGTCATTGTATGTCTACTCAATTAGATTTTAAAGTTAAGAGACCAAAATGCCTTCTCAGATTATAACCAGAAACAAAGAAACGACACACTTGACGTGGCCACTCAAAATACGTAACATATAAAATCAGGTTGGTTAGGTGATTAATTTTGTACTGATTATGACATTGTCGACCACTATATATGTTACAATAACTAATCTATATATCATCATGGCATTATCAATTATCATAGAGTCTAGCTGAGCCCGCCTGTCTAAGTATATAGCATTAGATAATGGATAGGATAGCTATTCATCAGAATTAACCATTTGCAATATTAATTGTAAAATGATATTTTGATACTTATAAAAATTTAAATGATATAATAATATATTGCATACGTTCAAGTCTGATATCTTTAGTAGACAACAATTTTGTACCTATTTTAAAGATGGATAACTGATAATTAATTAATTATACATAATTCATAATTCATAATAGTAATACTACCAAAAACTTGTACCTTGATATACATGATTTCTATGACGTCGTTTTGGTAACTTCGTTATCATTTTCGTTTTCGATTTGACAAAAGTGTTTACGTTATGACATATTGACATTTATCATAAAGCATAATGCAATAATTAGACAAATGTAACGGTGCGTAATTTAAGGCATTTGTTTCCATTCTCACCATAGTTTACAATATATGATAATTATATCATACATTTTATGTCTGGTTACAAAATCTAGATTATTTATTATGTTACTTGAAAGACTTTTTCTTAAATCAATTGCCAATAATTAAACTAAGCAACGATGTGAATCGTTTAGACTTATATTATATGATCATGGACCACATCGTACTACTAAAAGTGTCAAGTAATTAGCAGACAAATTATTGTCTTTTTGGTCAACATTAACTTGTCTACAATTCAACACGTCTCATTTTAATACTATAAGTATGATTTACTGTGACGATTAGACAAATCATTAGATTACATACAAGTTCTAAGACCAATTCCTCGAAGACATCAAACTAGACGATCTTGATATATTATAGCCTGGTCCATCTCTGTGTAATACTAAATATTTAATTCGTATGTCCCTTACGATTTATTCAAAATGTAACCCTAATTGATTATTAAACATTTATCTTTTGTATTTGACAGAGGACAGCAATTATTGTAGGACCGGTGCAATACAATTTCGCATTCACATATATTTTCATGTCGTTTTTGGACATTCCGAGATAACATGTTTTTGGATAGATTGATATATCATATGTTAATGAAAATGAATCCGAAAAAATACACCGTATTAGATTAGTTATAGTCATTGTTGTTTCTAAGAAACAACCATCACTACGGGACAAAAATAGGTGAAATGTGGAATAATGAATTAAAAATGCATGTTGATAAAACTTCAAAAATCTCTTGTTTTGTTTTGAGTAAAAAGTGTTTTATTTAGGTAAAATAGTTTGGATAATGTAATGAACCATTTTAACTTTAAGTGCTCAGATCAACCCTTTTTTACGATACTTGTTCTATATGTTTTGTTGATTCTATAATTTGTTATTGTTTTTTCCTTGGGTATATACGGCTTGTTAGATTATGGACATCTAAGATATATTGCCATTTTCTTAGGAGAATATCAAAATAGCTGATGGCTAAATTTTTGTTTTCCTTTTACATCAGCTTATGGCTAATTATAGTATGTTTGTTATGTAAAATTAATATTAAATACAGAATAAAATAGTCATCTTCAAAGTACTAAGGAAAGCTATTTCTCACGCAAGTTGACCCAAAAATATAACTAATTGATAAGACTAGACTTTAAGGATGGAGGGCTCGAGGATGACGCGGGTTCGTTCCTAACTTTCCAATATTATGATTATGATTATGATTATGATTATTATTATTATTATTATTATGTTGATAATAATAATAATGTCTAATATGCTAAAAAGCTTGGTCGCTGGAATTAGTCTGATCATTTTCAGTCTCGAGATCTTCAAATGTTGCCATGTACTCAGTTATTAATACTGAAGACTAGTAAATAATAGATGTTTGGTTACTAATCTGGCCAGCTAGATGTATGTATAGTATCTACTATACGTTGTAATATTCACTTCTTATTACATATTTGGAACCTCAATAAGGCTAACGTAAGTAGAGTGCATCGAGATTCATAACCATGTGAGGCCGGTCTAATGACTTACCGACTTAATTGTAACGTACAATAAGAAACCAAACATCAACTTAGTTAAGAAAGTTGATAATAAAAATGCTATAGTTGAGACTTGAGAGCCTAAGACCAGTCAACGCCTACACAAGTCAGACCAAAGTTTTTGTTTTACTGTCTTATGTCGGAAACGAGTAAAATAAATATTACCTTATCTCTTTAATTTGCTGAGAAAATGTAAATCCAACTCCGAATGTCGAGGGCCAGGCACAGACACTAATTAAGGAAGTGTCAATTCAAACATATAATTCACACTAACTTTTATTATGATTTTGTTTGTGTTATTAAATAATATCAACAAAAACATATATTTTTTATTAGGTACGGGCCTTCGGCTAGGGATGATCATAATGATTATAAGCATGTTGCTTATCTATATATCCTGAAACAACTTACATACGTAATAGGTTCATGCATATATACTAAAAGTTGTCACTATACGGAATTACGAATACAATGAATAGATAATCTGATAGTAAAAATCCAAAATAATTGGATACAATGAATATATCATTCTGATAGTAAAAATCCAAAATAAATGCATACTATATATAGATCATGGTTCGGTTTGTATCATTATAATCTAGATAACCAAATACTTTCGTTTGTATCATTACTTGACATTTGGTTTCCACTGATATAATCGTGGTTCGATTATTTTATTTGGCGTTTATGTATAAATTTTGTTTTCCTCCTCTTTTTGATAATTAATGTTTGCGTATAAGCTACCATTGTTAAGTATCCTAAAATGTAAATATTATTTATATTCTATTTTTACGCAATAAAAAAAACTATTTAAAATTAACATGTCTACTGATAAATTTACCAATTGCACCAAATTATGTTTTACGAAATACTACGAGATCTTTTAAAAGAGAATTACTTAGGAGCTTTGGACAAAAACCTTTTAAGGCAATCATTTTATTTGCAAAACAATTATATATATATTCATAAAAGTGTAAATATAGGAGTATATGTAAGAGTGCATGATGACAAGGAGAATGGTGGACGATAATTAAGAGTGTTTGAAATGACGCTTCAGAGAGAATCACGATGTTTGTGGCATGAACAATCAGAGATCTGCTATATTATAAAATCAGAGATTTCAATAACTTTTCCAGTATACACTAAATTAAAATATCTACAAGTGATCATTATCTATTCAATTTCATTCATTTGAGGAAAAAGTTTGCCTATCAAATTGGTATAGTCCACCTGGTCCATGCTTGTAATTTGTAAATCTGTTAAGCCAAAAACAATCAATTAAGTTATTTTTATCTGCAACAACAATTTCAAAATTTTAAATTTTAAAGTTATCCAAAATTTTTATTTTTATTTTTTGGTCC
>KE158949.1:42956-54474 GCA_000411055.1 Leavenworthia alabamica | reverse complement strand
CTGCTCTTGGGGAATATGCTGAGGTTGGTGGTTCCACATCTTCGCTACTTCTGTTTTTTAATCAGTGCTAAAAGCGTAAACAATATATATTTTTTATCGGGCTTCTTGTAAGTGTTCATCCTGCAGCACATTTATTGATTGATAAATGTTATTGTCTGATTGATGTCTATGTTTAAGCGTGTTTAGTGCTTGTATTTTATGGGTAAAAATTCAGAAACGTTTCTTTTACAACACTTATAAGCTACCCTTTGGTGTAGGCGGTTGAAGATTTAACTAAAGCACTGGTATTTGAGCCAAACTCACCTGATGTATTGCACGAAAGGGGTAAGTTCTTTATGCTGTGTATCCTTTTATATCTTGCGCCCTGTTTAAGTTTTCATTTCTTAATACCACTGACATTCACAATCATTTCAGGCATTGTTAATTTTAGATCTAAGGACTTTAGTGCTGCTGTAAAGGACCTATCTATATGTCTGAAGCAAGAAAAAGACAACAAGTCCGCATATACTTATTTGGCAAGACTATTGTCTGTTATTATTCTTGGTTTACATAGTAATTGTGAACGCAAATATATTCATAGTAAAACTTTATTTACTTTTGCAGGGTCTAGCCTTTGCTTCTATAGGTGAATATATAAAAGCTGAAGAGGCACATTTGAAGTCCATCCAGCTGGATAGTAATTATCTTGAAGCATGGCTTCATCTAGCCCAGGTAACACGAATACTAAATTGTATACAGTTATGCTTTGTATTTTGTTTCAACTATTTAGCTGAACTGAGATGAAGATAGGATTTTTGGCCTTGCCTTGAAAAGAAAAGTATATCTGGGTTCCATGCATGTAAATAATGTAATGGTGAATAAACGAAGTTAAATGTCTATAAAGCTAGTGACACTTCAGAATGAAGAAAACCTAAATTTTGACTTTTGGAGGCAAAAAATTAAGGTTTTCCTGAAGGGCAGTTTTTACTTGATTATTTGATTTTCTTAAAGGCAGAAACTTCTGTTCTGCCACTGGAAAATGAAGTTCATTTTCCTTAATTTAGTTGGCTCATCCTAGTTTCTTGCTTTAATCTAATTGACTATAATACACTTCCCACTTTTTTATTCACTGTACTCTATGGTTGTTTCCTGGCAGTTCTATCAAGAGTTGGCCAACCACAGCAAGGCTTTGGAATGCATTGAGCAGGTTTTAAAAGTTGACGACAGGTACCTGTTATTCTCTTATTAGGGAAGGACTATCTCCATATTGCATTATATTTGTGGCTTTGCCATCAGAGTCATGAAAATTTTCATGTCTTGACCAGGGTTTGGAAGGCTTATCACTTGCGTGGATTAGTGTTCCATGGATTAGGCGAACACAGGTATGTACTGTTAGTGAAACTAGGAAAAGTATATCTCAATGTGTTCTTCAAATTATGATATCCAATAAGATTTTTCACCTGGAGTTAAAGATCTGTGTTTGAGCAAAGAGGATGTTCTAAAGGAAGCTGATAAGTTTGGTGGTCATAATCACCTTTAGATTTATGTACAAAGCTGGTTTTTAAATCAGTGATATTATTCACCTAAAGTTGTTTTGGTGATTTTATTTCTCAGGAAGGCTATCCAAGAATTATCGATTGGCTTGAGCATTGAGAACACAATAGAGTGCTTGTACCTACGAGGTTCCTGCTATCATGCTGTAGGAGAGTATAGAGATGCGGTAAATATTTTTTGTTAACTTTATGGCTGATTTTGTTAAGAAGACTCTCATTACTTGCCTTGAATATGCTCACAGGTGAAGGACTATGATGCTACAGTGGACTTGGAACTTGATGCAGTGGAGAAGTTTGTTCTTCAATGCTTGGCATTTTATCAGGTTTCAAAAGATTTTTTATTTGTTGAACCCAGAGGTTTGCTGGGTTGAAATGTTATTTGCAAGATTACTTTCTTGGTACACTGTTGTTTGTGGCAACCTTTAATGATAGACTATTGCATTATAATGTTCTAAAAGCATGTCATTTTTGATAGTAATGATTTTTTTTCTTATTTATAACTAACATACTGAACAATGAGAACATCCCTCTATCAAGTTAAATTGGATGCTTCATTTATAGCAGCACTTAAATTTTCCTTCGAAACAACTCTTTTAGTTATCTTTTTCTGATCCGCAGAAGGAGATTGCTTTATACACGGCTTCCAAAGTTAGTAGTGAGTTTTTCTGCTTTGATATTGATGCTGACATAGATCCAATGTTCAAGGTAATATTTCTCTCTCGATATTTCTGATGTTGCCACAAAGTTCATGGTGCTATGACACTCTCCATTTTTGCCCACTCATGTGATGAATGTGGCTTTTCTTTTCTTGTGAGTTTTCAGGAGTACTGGTGCAAAAGATTACATCCCAAAAATGTATGTGAAAAGGTTTACAGACAACCTACCCTACGTGAATCCCTTAAGAAGGGTAAACTGAAAAAGCAAGATCTTGCAATAACCAAACCAAAGGCGAATCTTCTTCGTTTTGCTGATTTAGTTGGCAAGAAAATTCAATATGATTGTCCTGGATTCTTACCGAACAGACGTCAGGTGACTTTAAGCAAATGTTTGGATTATCTAATATTCCTTTTTCTTTTTTTCGAGAATGTTTTATAAACATCATAGCAGCATTTTTTTTTTTTTCCTTTTGCCAGAAATGTCCATGCTGCATGTAACCATAGTTCTCCATGTTGATTATTTGTGTGTTCCATGATTTTCAGCATCGTATGGCAGGGCTGGCTGTGATCGAGATTGCTCAAAAAGTTTCAAGAGCTTGGCGCATAGAGTGGAGGAATTTGAACAAAGGCACTGCAAAAAATGGAAAAAAAAATCGGAGGAGAGAAAGAGTCAACATGCTTAGCCAGAATAGAGGTGGTCCTGGGTGTAGTACTAGCAGTTCCAGTGAAACTTCAACTGGATATGCCTCAATAGAAGACCGATCATCTGGCCGCTCTATGTTGTCTTGGCAAGACGTATACTCATCTGCTGTCAGATGGAGACAAATTTCAGAGCCCTGTGACCCAGTTGTGTGGGTTAACAAACTAAGGTACAAGTTCCATATCCTATGCTATGTAAGGGGGTGATATCTAGTGACTCTTATAACAGGCTCATCATCCGCTAGTCTGTTTCAACTAGAACTTCAGATTTCGATTTTTGATTTCATTTGATTATTTGAGTGGTTGAGATTGTTTATGCTAATTGCAGTGAAGAGTTTGATTCTGGGTTTGGTTCTCATACACCAATGGTACTTGGGCAAGCTAAAGTAGTACGCTACTTCCCAAATTATGAAAGGTAAAGTATGCAGAGAGCGTGAGATTATTTCAATTATGACCTTTTTCTCATTCCATGGACTGATGAATTTCTAATATGTTACTTCAGAACCCTAACTCTTGCAAAGAGCATCATCAAGGATAAACTCTCAGTATACAGCAAGAAAAATAAATATATTGATCTATCTAAAGATGAGAAGATAGAAGAAGTCAGTGTTTCTTTCTTCTCTCATGAATGATTCTACTTTTTTCATTGTTGTCTTACTGGCTTTTCCCACGAGATGCAGATAATGCGTGCTGAAACATGCGAGGACTTATACAAAATTGTTGGTGAGGATTTCTGGGTGGCTACTTGGTGCGAGAGTACCGCATATGAAGGGTGGGTTTGTTATCTAGTACCGTAAACCCACAAGTTTTATCTTCACTAAAGATTTTCTTATTAGTTTGATTTCACTTCTTTCTTTGTTAATATCTTCAGGAAACGCCTTGAAGGAACTAGAATCACATGCGTTCAAAAACCGTAAACTTCATCTTTCGCTTGTGATTTCACACAAAAATCCTAATCACAACGTTCTTCAATAATAATCACAACGTTTTTTAATCCAGGGGAAGGCTTGGGTATGAATTTGCAATCCGAACTCCATGTACACCTTCAAGGTGGAGTGACTTTGATGAAGAAATGACCTCAGCTTGGGAGGTAAAGACCAAATCATACACAAAACACTTACTCCTTTCTTAAAAACAAAAACTCAAAAGTCCAACTGAATCCACAGGCTTTATGCAATGCATATTGTGGAGAAAATTACGGTTCTATCGACCTCAACGCTCTAGAAACCGTTAGAGATGCTATCTTACGCATGACATATTACTGGTAAATGACAATATAACTTATTATTGACTACTCAGAAGCTATTGGTACTTAATTGCAAGCTTCGGGTTTTTTCGCAGGTACAATTTTATGCCGTTATCTCGAGGATCTGCAGTAACTGGATTTGTAGTGTTACTTGGACTTTTATTAGCTGCTAATATGGAGTTCACTGAGCATATACCAAAAGGGTTACAGATTGATTGGGAGGCTATACTTGATGTTGAACCGAGTTCCTTTGTTGGTTCAGTTAAGGCTTGGTTATACCCTTCTCTCAAAATCAACACATCTTGGAAAGATCACCCGGAAATTTCCTTGGCTTTTCCGACAACTGGATCGGTTGTTGCAGCTCTTAGCTCTTCCAACGATTGAGTTTCAAATTTGTCTGACAGACAATAACTAATCCATGAGCAGTAAGAAAACTTGTGTCAGTCAAAACTTATGTTTCTTTCTAAAAACAAAGAAAAAGCTGTTAAGAGAAAAAAAAATTCTCTAAGTAATGTTTAACTTTATTTACAGCTTTAAGAATGTATCAAAGTATGATCTCTCGTTTATAAATCGCAAGTCAGCACGAGAGACTCTCTCGGGAGTTGTGGTGCCTATGATTCCCGAAGCCTTGTTGGGTCAGGGTCATCAACATATGACAGTTGTATGTTGTGAAATTAATGTCAAATCCTGTTAATAAAAAATATATTCTTTTGAAGATAGTCACACAGTTATTATCATTGTAACACTCGTCAAACCCATTACGAAAGCCAACGAACGACCAATCGCTTGGGTTTGCGTCCACCGACACGCTTCTCTCCACAAAATGTGAATAAAAGTAAACTGTAACGTTAATATTAAGACTAGCTACACTGAAACGTGTCCTGTTTTTGCCTAGTCCGAGAAAATAAAATTATTCTCAATATACTAATCTAACACTAATTGAAACAAGGATGAAACAAAGTGAAAACAAAAAAATCTTAAGCTCCTAAAGCAATACACATGGTCATTGGCTCGACGGTTTGAATTCCATTTCTATTTCAGAATAGGAGATGACGGTGACGGTGGCAGCAAATCAGCTGTAAATTTTAGTAATTACAGATTAAGATTAATAAAACAAATATAAACTTGATTGCCAATAATTGCGGCTAAAATGAAACTGAAATGCGTGTGGGGCCAACCAATCTACCAAACCAGCTGTCTCTCTTTCCATTTTTTCGACCAAAGACTCTTTTTGTGGTCTACGTTTTCACTGTCATATTGGATTGCATTATACATACTTAACGAGTTATAAATGCATCGACACATAATTCTTCTTCCGGTGAGCTAATAAAATCATCATGAAAATTATACCATGATATATTTGTGAGCTACATTGATAAAATCCAATGTATTTGACTACACAAGACTACTGATATTATAGTATACTCATTTAAAGTTTACCTGAAAAATTACTATCTAAATTATATGTTTAACCAACATACATATTATATAGATGTGTAAATAAACTACCCATCATCGATCGGCGCATAAATTTATCACATAATAGAACACAAGAAAACGACAAAACAAAAAAATACTAATTTTCCAAAAGATAAAAACAAAGCAACTAGTCTAGAAGGAAAAAAGTAAAAATAAATAAGAGAAGAGCTAATTATTCTAAATAAATAAAAATAAAGACATCATCTTCTGTTCACAACGGCTACATCTGTCTGTGGTTTATTTTAATCCAACGGTCCAGATCATTCTAATCGCCTATATATAAACGCACATCTCTTTGGTTTAACATAGAGACTAAAGAGAGACCCTTAAATATATAATACTACTTACAATTTCACTCACATTTCTAAATTTGTGTGTTCTTTGTTCTTTTGATCCAAATTGAGATTTATTATGGATCGTAGTTTCTTCCTAACCGTTACATTGATCTGCATTGTNCCGGTCGCTGAAGTACCGGCTCCGGCTCCAAGCAAACATAAGAAGACAAAGAAAACTAAGAAGCATCAAGAAGCACCAGCTCCAGCTCCTGAACTTCTCGGTCCACCTGCACCACCTACCGGAGCTCCAGGACCTGACCCTGACGCATTATCTCCCGGTCCCGCCACATCCGCTGACGATCAGGTACATTAGCTCGAATTTGGAACTCATTAGTAATATAAAATAAACAATATTGAAATTAGTAAACACATTTTAAACGTTGAACATTCGAGTTTTATTTATTTTGTAAATAATAATAGATTTACTAAAATGGAATTAATAATGCAGAGTGGAGCAGAGAGCACAAGGGCATTGAGGAATGTAGCGGTGGGAGCGGCTGCAACCGCATGGGCCGTTCTCATTATGGCGTTTTAAATTATTATCTTTCACTCCTTAATTTTTTTAGTTTTTTTCTTTTTACCCTACCTTTGTCTCTTTCTTTACAACTTGGTACTATGTATTATTATTTAATTGATTATACAGTTTGCTTTCTTTCATTTTATTTATAAGGAATTAATCAGAAATTTACATTACCTATTTAATCCTCTAAACAAATTTACAACTAGAAATAAATTGAAGCTAAAATGAGATTGTCAGCTACTTTTGGATCTTAGTCTTTTTTTTTTCAAACGAAGTTTGTAATATTAACTGGATCCATACTTGATAGCTGTCATGTAATTAATCCAAGTGGCCAAGTGGCAATAAATGAACTGTCTAAAATTAACTACTGGGCATGTATGAATCCAGTTATATATTACAATTACAATGTTTTTTGGTGTACCTTTCAAATAGCTACTAGATTTATATTCTTGTCGTTTCCTAAGAGAAATGGAAAGTAATAATTCCATTAATCTCATTGTGCGAAAACTAGAGACTATAGAGAATAAATTTGGAAAAATGTCAAAATAAACCTCTACGTTAAAAAAAAAATATACGAAAAAACATTGTTCAAACTATTTTTTCGAATTTATAAGTATTTAAATTTATGATTAAATTATTTTTTTATTTTTGAAATTAAAAAATAAACTTATTGTAAATATTACAAAAAATATTTAAATTTTTTAATTTTTCATTACGTTGAGTAATACTTTTATGGGTTATATATAATGTAATTATACAATTTACAAACTTTTCGGTAGTCCAGTTGGTAAAACCAGTTTCGTTTCTTCCACGTGACTTGGGTTCGAAATCTGTGAGTGACATTTTTTAATTTTTTTACAGTCAAAATAACGTCGTTTTGTTCAATGAAAACGTCGTCGTTTTATGTTTAACGGATTTTCTAACAGGTAGATAACGTCGTTTCAATTTTCCATTAACTGAGTTAACGTTGGGACGAAAATAATCGATCAACGGAAACTTTAATATTTTAAAAAAAAATCAATACAAAAATTTGTGATTTAAATGATAATTTGTAAGTGAATTTTTTTTCTGTCAACTTTTTGAATTTTAAATATACATGCTATTTTTTACATTTTCCCCAGATAAATTTACTCCCAACAAAAGAAAAAAAGCAGAAAGAAGAAAAGTGAATATAAAAGGTTACCTTACTAACACATGCATTTTTAGTTTAAATTAATTTGTCCTTGCATAATTTAATAACACCGTTTGAAGCTTTTGGGGAATCTAAAAAAAAAAGCTAAATTTTCAGAATAGTAAAGTGTTATAATATAAAGGATAAGAAATTGCTAAATTTAGAAAGCATAAGTGATACTTAAACACAAGGTCTTGTCTTGTGTAGAGATTTTTAAATTCTTTGCTTTGCAAATTGCAAAGACCCAAACCCACCAACCAATGGGGTTTTCTGGAAAAGGTTTTACAATTTGATACATTTTTGTACGTAGAAAAGGTTAGATTAAAAGAAGTAGATAGAATAGTAGTGATTACAAGTGAGTTTCCTTAATGGAAGTATCTCCTTTCCCCATAACCAAAAGCTTCACTCAAATGATTCAAAAGATATCATTCACTTACACATTTAGCTACTATATGTAGAAAAGACTAGAGAGAAAACCTAAAGAAACCATGGTTTAGTCTCACAATAACTATAATTACTTTCTACCCTTAGTAAATAGTAAAACTCTTAGTTAATAGTAAAATCCCTTTAACTCTTTTATTCACTGCATGTATCACAATTCTTTTACCTAATAATTTAACTACATTTGATATTAGATCCAAGTGTTATAACATCTTTTAAGTAAAGGATTGTCACAAAATCTCAACTTTTTAAATGACATAATTGTAGTTCAAAGTAAATTCCTTTTGTTTATTTTTTAGAAACAAAATGGTTATAATACTCCAGCAATTTATTTAGATGATTTTTTAACTTACCTGTTTTTGATCTATTTGCGTCCAGCAACTTCAACTAGATGACGTCACTAAAATCATAAAGCCGAGTAAACTCGATGACGTCACTATGATCAAAGGAATATAGTATCTCCTCCTGCGGCTATGGCTGCTAAGAACAAGAGTTTATGTTATAAAAAAAAACAGTCTCAAGCTACACACTTTGTCTGTTTGGTAGTAAAACTAAAACCACATCAAGTTTTAAATTTTGATTCTACTACAAGTCTACACATAACATAACTAGAGTCTAGAGTATTGAAACAAGATTATAAACCCCTTTAAGTAACCGCTCAAGGGTAATTTCAATTCAAGCTCCATGAAGCTTCCATGAAGCTTGAATAAGTATTTGAAATGAAGAATTAAAACATTATTAACCTAAGATCCGCTTTGTTCCTTGAAGACTGGCAAATGATTTTAGGATCTTCTTCGCAAGCCAGCAGATCCTGACCTTCTTTTTCCTCTCTTTCTCTTCCTATTAGGAAGCTTAAACATAGAACTAGAAGCCATCATCACATTCGACTTTGTCTTCTCTCTTGAAACTCTCTTTCTCTTTGCTTTAGTTTCTTCCCTTGTCATCATCACTTCACTATTGCGCCCTGTTCTTTTCCTTGCCTGCATTGCGTTAATAGAAAGGCATATGTATAAGAATGAGACCAAAAGGGTTTACTAAGTTCCATTGAGTTTGCAGAAACTTACAGGTCTTGATGGACCTTCCTCAACTACAGCTTTTGATGTACCTTCTTCCTTAACTGAAGCTTGTTTTGTCTTCTTAAGATTTTTATTGGAGACAATAGCTTTCCCTTTCCTTTGACACGAAGCTAGAATTTCAGACAACAAAATATCAGTTGTCTCCTCATCGTCTTCAGGTGTTTCATCAGGAGATGAAACCGAATCATCAGATTCAACTAGTTTTTCTTCAGAAACTATTAATTTCTCATCTTCGTTTTTGATAACCAGCTGAGGCTTTTGTTCTGAGCTGGTGAGTGCATCAGCAGATCCAAGCATATTCAATGTGGTGACAGGAGAGAACCTACACGGATTTTCACGCAATACCTTGTCTACTCGGATCTTCAAGTCACAGGCTTCTGACTTTGCAGCTTCAATCTTCAAAAGTAGCTGTTCCACGTAAGCATCGCCTTCGAGAGGCGGTATCTCTTCACAGAAAACTGCCTCATCCTTAGTGCTCTTATTCCATTTATCTGATAAACCAGTACAAACAAAAGAAAATTTTCAAAAGGATTAAGATCATATCAAAGTTGGGGATTCAAAACACCATACCTTGGTTAAGGAAGTTATCACTGAGAGCATCAGCAAAAGATTTACGGCCCTCTACTAAAAAAAATTCAGAAACAGTTAATGACATATGAACATTGCAAAATAACCTAAAAACTTATTCCATACCATAATAAGAAAAGAGATTGTGGTTCAATGCAAAGGAGGGAACATCTGAGGTCTCTTCAACTTGGTTTCTCTTTTTCCTCTTTTTAAGTATGTTTTTCTGAGTAAAACATGGAAGAGGAGACAATGCTTTCACTCCAAGTTCTTCTGAATTGAGATTTTCCAACTCCACCTGCTTGGCTTGGCAAGATTCTTTAATTTCTTTGTCGTACTTGAGTGCTTGTTTGTGAAATTCTTTGACTTTGAGTTCAATCCATTTGCACCGCCAACTTATAGGCTGTATAAACCTCTTCCAGTGGTCAGCCAGCTTCTTCTTTCTACCATTATAAATACAATCAAAACATATACCATTTCACCCTATAGCCTTAAAAGGAGATAAATCAGAGACGCAGCAGCTAAGTAAAAGTAGTAGTAAAGTAACTCAATATACTTCAGTACTTTCACAATCAAGCAACACAGAGATGGAACTAATAGTGTTCAATTAAAATCAAACAGAAACAGAAGTACGAGAAAGCTTCTTGATTCATTCAAAGCTTACCTAACCCAAAATGGAATAGAAGCATCATTACAAATCATGGAATCAGCTTCTTGATCATTAATAGCTGATTCACTTTCATTTTCACAAACTGTTCCACTAAAAGAGCTTGAGTATGCATCAGTTCCATCATCACATTCAGAGACTCCATTCTCATGATCATTGCCATTAAAACCTAATATATCAACCTCGTCATCATCTACTTGTTTATTAGTAAAAGCAGTAACATCACCATTACTAACACCATAACGATCCTTAGTGAGATCATCATCAACATTATTAAAACTATGATCCTCGAAGTTACTAGTACACTTCATAGATTTGTCAACCACATTCTCCTTATTGACAGAATCATCCATTTCTACCTTCGTGTCCTTCACCTCCATATCCAAATTCCCTTTTTTGATTTCTTCTCAGGATCAAACCTAGAAATCATATTTTTGATGAAATTGAACACATTATTACTCGGAACAAGCCACGAATTGGAAGGCGAATTCCAGGAAAGACACAAAATCGAAGCTTAATCGAAAGATGAGATCACAATTCACAATAGAATGGAGAAAACCCTAAAAAGGGATCAATTACCTATTAGACTTAGCTCGCCAGTTCCAGTGAGATGCAGTAAAGAAAGGATTATAATCGGTAGAGAAAAAACTGAGATCTCATAAGCATCGTTATCGTTTGGTTGGTAGAAACTGTAACTGATAATGAGTGATGAGTATGTTTTCGCTGTTCGTTTATCTTCGAGCGGGGCCCACTCTCATCTACGATGTCGTATTTGACTTTTTTTCTACGCATTTTAAAATTCCCGTATTTTATTTAGTATTCAAGTGTTTTTAGATAAATAAATAAACAAAATTTACGTCATTGAAATTTGAAGCTATCAGACTTAATTAACTCAAAATACGTTACAAATTATTTTAATTTCCATTTTTTTTACCCAAGCAAAAAATTGAAATCCTGTTTACAAAAAAAGAAAAAAAATCCTGTCAGCAAACAACTATTTCTATTAACACATAACCCATCGGTGCTCAAGTAAATTTTTCATTTTTTAACGACACATTTGTTCATCTCTGCCAGGCCATTCTATATCCGTTTTTATCCGGGTACCCGAACCATTTCCTAGTTAAGCTCTTCA
>KE158949.1:16458-33208 GCA_000411055.1 Leavenworthia alabamica | reverse complement strand
GTTTTTGTGATTTTTGCAAAACGCTAATAACCGCAACCGTCCGCAACCGTAACGTTTGCGGCTAATAGCGGGAGAACCAGTCGAGCCCTTAGCCACAAGGCCCACAACTGAAGATTTTTTAAAATCAAACAATTTCATAAATAAGTAAAAGCGTTGACAAAAAAAAAACATTTCACAAATTAATTTTTATTTAAATAACATAAAGTGGTGGAAACAAATAGAGTTCGAATAGTTGTTTTAATTACACACATATAACCTTCTTTACACAATCGTCAATTGCGTAACACAGCAAATAAAGTTGTGACATCACCAACTATTAGTAACTCGTAAGTGGTTTTAATATCTGAAAAGTAAAACAATAATTAAGCCTGTAAATGGGCCTGCAGCTTATTCATAATGGGTCGAGATCGACACAAGGCCCGTAAAGGCACTTCCTTACGCATCGCCATTCCCGGAGTCTCCATCATATTGATCTCTTCTGTGTTGACTTTTTCCCAGTCAAAGCACTGTATTAACGACCCTAACGCCAACGTCACAATCCTCTGACCTAATCCTGCTCCGGGACACGATCTCCGTCCATTCCCAAATGGCATCAACCTATGGACATCTTCTTCTCCTCCTACTCCGCCATTAAACCTCTCCGGTTTAAACTTTTCCGGTTCATTCCAAAGATTTGGATCTCTATGTATAGCCCACGCGTTCACCATCACCATTGTGCCACGTGGGATGTCGTATCCTCCGATTTTGATGTCCTCTGTCGGTGATCTTGGCACTAAGAGTGGTGCTGCTGGGTATAGCCGGAATGTCTCCGACACTATGTTTTGTAGGTAAGGAAGATTTGTGATGTCTGGTTCGTCGATTAAACGTTCTTGTCCGATTTTCTCGTCAATCTCTAATTTAGCTTTTTCCAATGACTCGGGATGGTTTAACAAATTCGACATTGCCCACTCCAACGTCACGGCGGAAGTGTCTGTTCCGGCGATCATCATGCCCTGTTTCCCGCATAATTAAACATCGAACAAAGTGACAAATTAACCAATTTAGTTTCACATTTTCCATATTCAAATAAACTCTACACTAGACAGTATAACGTGAAATAAATAAAAATTAATATAATTTTTTAAAAACATTATTATATATTTTGATAAAACTCCAAATCCAAAATAAAACAATTTAAAACCTAACCTATTTAAATCCGCTTTATATCTGGAGGCTCAAATCTGAACCATACATCTCTAGGAACTGGGCCCCACCAATACTAGTTTAGAAGGTTTATATAATTGGAACGATTATGTATTTTATATCGAACACCACTAAAATATACTATAGTGAAGGAAAATGCAAGAGCCATGATCACTACTAAACAACTAACATTTGTATAAATACGTATATGAGGTGTAATAGGGATTCGTTACCAGCATTAAGCCTTTGATAGTAATGTCAGTATAATACTCAGGATCTTGTTGTTGCAAAGAGAGCAAGTGATTAACCATTGTGTTACCATCTTTATCTTTCTTACATTCTTCAAGCAATCGTTGTAAGATCTCATCCATGGCATCTCCAACAGCTTTCACTTTCTTCTCAAATCTCCCTCCGAACATCTTCAAGTATGGTAAGTAATCTCCGGGATGCCTGGCACCGCTAAAGTCGTTAATATCAGCAACTAGTTTCTTGAAAATATTAGCTTCTTTTTCGTTATGGACTTCGTCACCGTAATATCTTTTCCCTGTAACCATCCTTACAATGTTGTTGAACGTTAGATCAGACAAAAGTGGCTCGAGTTCGATGTCTTTGTTGACGTCACGTGAGAGTCTCGTGAGCATACGACGTATTTCGTCTTTGCGGATGTGGAGAAAATTGGTGAGACGGTTTGTGGAAAGGATTTCGAGGGAGCAAATGCGGCGGAGGTTACGCCAGTGGTCACCGTAAGGCGCAGTTCCAACGGTTGTGTAGTTGTAAGCAACGTATTTGGCGGTTAAGAAACAAGGCCGGTTTGATAAAATGATGTCGTTTTGGCCTGTGAAGCATTCGGCTGCGAGTGAAGATGAGGATATCACGACAGCGCGGCGAGAGCCAATTCTAAGAGAAAAGATTGGGCCATGAGTTTTAGAGAGACGGTGGAAGAAACGGTGGAGTGGTGGTTTGAGGAGGAGGTGATGGCCGATGATTGGGAGAGAGTAAGGCGGAGAAGGAGGGAGGTTAAAACGCTGCGTTTTGGAGGTATAGAAGAACTTGTAAGCCAAGAGAAAGAGAGCTAAAGGGAGTATAATCACATAGTAAAACATCTTTAACCTCTTTTTTTTTTCTTAGGAATTTGTTGATGAAATTATAAGATGGGTAATTGTATTTATAGATGATAATATCTATTTTTTAATTTGATTTCCATGGTATTTTCTCTATTGCCGACCTGAGGAGAGATTACCATAGAATAATTTTGTTTTTTTTTTTCTTTAACGGGAAAAAATCGTATGGTGTTAGTAAAAAATGTAAAATCAAATAAGACAACATCAGAGATATGAGATAACCATGACATATGATACATGTAACATATTTAATGTGTAATAACAAAAACTAGTTGGGTACGTTAGAAATAAAAATGATAATAATTAGGGTAGTGGAGTTAACGTTACAATTACACATCTTCAAGAGTGGTATTGAATTGAACGTATGTATGAGTTTGAGTATTTGACCTCAATCTTCCCAAATCATCTTTACCAAACTCATATAGATCTGTCAGGACTGTACGAAAGATCGTTGTAGTTTTGTTTACTACTATGAAAACGTAGGCATGCAGGTGGTTAACTAGATCGAGAAGGTGTGATCATGACATGCAAGGATTGTTGGCTATATCTAAAATATAAATATTCGATTCTCTTTTCATATGATCCAAACATTAAATTGTTGAGAGAAAAAAAAAGAATAATTTGATTGCCTTCACTAGATTGTATAATTATTATTGTTTCAAATCTGCACTATATTTTTAGTATGTTTCCTATATCGAGTGACACTTTAGTACCTACTTTATAAAAATTAGAGAACGAAAAATAAAAGACTTTTATTATTTTTAAATTAACTACAAAAATGCAGATAATATATTATTATTTTAGAATAAAATTTGAGTTATATAATCAAAATTAGGTTGCGATCTTCGCAAGCACGGGAAAATATTATATCATAGATGAAAATAATATTAGAAAGTAAAAACAACACGTACTAATTGATAATGTTTTAAAATAGTTAAACTAAACACTACGTATAAAGTTTGTGAAACTAAAAATAAAAGTAAATATGGTTTGAGAATTTTAATATTATAATTTGAGAATCGGATCAATTGGTTCAAGAGTTAGATTATATAGATTAGTAAACACATGTATTTTAATAAATAAATGTATAATAGAGGATGAAATATATGAAAAGAGAAATAAGAGAGTAAATATATTATTTTTATATAATTAAGAGTTTATAATATAAGAAGATTATTATTATTGATGATATACATGACCAATAATGTAGGAAAACAATATAAAAATATTGTTAAGTGATATAGGTACTAGATAGTAAATTATCTAATTACCTTTTTACTAATTTTATATAAATATTAAAAATATATGATAATATAATGACATATGTATTAGATATTTTTCACGTTTTGAAATTTACTTATGATATGTGATTGAGGCCCGTTTGGTTCCACATTTGATATTTACATTCAAATGGTTCATTTAAATAGTTTATCTAAATGAACCATTTAGATGTAGTTTGTTTTAATTGACTTTTTTTGTTTCTCATTTAGATAAATCATTTAAATGAAAATGAGAAATGATGTTTGTTATTATTAAAATTATATTTTTTCACAAATTATATTTTAGCTTCGATTGTATTTTTGGAAATTTTGTATCAGCGTTTTGTCAGAAATTATGTTTTTATATTTTTAGTTGAAAATTATATTTGAGTGTATTTGAAAATTTTTGTTTCTATATTTTGACAGAAAATTATATTTTCAATTTTTTGGTTGAAAATTGTGTTTATATTTCTTTAGAAAAAACTACAATTTTGGCAGAAAAATTATATTTCCGCTTTTTGACGTGAAATTGTGTTTACATGTTTTCACCAAAAATATTTTTTTTTTTGTATTTTTGGCTGAAAAAAAAATTTCAACGTTTTTGGCTCGAAATTATGTTTCTACATTTATAGTGTTAAAATATGTTAATGTATATTTAGTTGGAAACTCTGTTTCAACGTTTATGGTCAGAAATTGTATTTAAGCGGCAGAAAATAGTGTTTAGTATTTTTGAGTAGAAATTTAATTTCTGTATTTTTGTACCAATTATGTTTCTGTATTTTTGTAAAAAATTATGTTTTTTGTGTCTTTTACGGAAATCGTGTTTTCGTATTATTTGCAGGAAAATAGGTCATCGTATTATTTATTTTTGATGGAAAAAACATTTGCACTTTTTTTGGTTTTTACGAAAAATATGTTTTTGCATTTTTTACAGAAAAACATATTTCCGTGTGTTTTTACTAAAAATGAATCATCTCTATCCAAAGGATCCAATTTGGATCATCCAAATGGATATCAAAATTTAGCCTAAATTTTACAACTCATTCAAATGATTCATCTCAATGGATCATCCAAATGTTTAATATTTGTTACAAAACAAACATCAATAATCATCTTCGTTCAAATGAATAATTTGGATGGAGGAACAAACAATTTACAAAATTATTATTCTAGTTCATATTCGCTCATGATAACGTTGAAGTTATCTTTTGGGAATCTAATGTTAAGTTCTTCCAATTTATATTATACCAAAACATTTATATTTATTCCAGTTCAAGTTCGTTGATGATAAAGTTGATATGATCTTTTGGGCATATGCCTTGATTCCTATTATAAAATTGTCAAATGTAGAATTTGCCACATTATACAACTATTTTGACAGTGAACACATAATTTAACCCAACTATTCAATAACATTCGAAGACTTCTTATAATTTTACTTAGAATATGCCTTATTTTATAATAGAAAACTTCTTACCAAAGACATGTTCATATTTTAAACCCCAAACACTTGACGGTAAACATATGTAGAATATGTCATGTTTTTATCGTGGAAAACGTCTTACCAAAGACATGTTCGTCTTTGACCCCCAAATTAAAAAATTTATATTCATCTGAACTCTTAAGTATTTACATTTTATTACACAAACAATCAAATAAATGTTGTTTTAGTATACGAAGAACAAAAACTATTTATTATTTGTTGTTTTATTGATCAAATATTTGACCATACAAATGTTGGGCTTTAACATGAAACGGGCCCGATTAGCTGTTCAGACTAGACTTAAACCTTTCAATACTATAATAACATTTTGGGTTTAGTTGACTTTCAGCAAATTCACGTGACATTAACTTAGGTGGGGTTATTCAATTTTGTATTTTAATAGATTTTATTGTATTTTTAAAATACAATCAAATCCTATGTTATTCAATTATATATTTAGAAAAGTACAATAAAATACATTGTTATTGGATTAAACATTTGATTATTGATTTCAAAATACATTAAAATCAAGTGTTATTCAATATTGATTTAAGTTTTTTACATTTGGATTTCAATGTATTTTTTTGTATTCTTTTTCTAAAACATGAGTAATCAAAATACCATCATTTTAGGTAGTATTTTGTAATACTTCTTAAACTAAAATACAATACAATCATTTTAAATCCTAATCCAATAACACCCCTTTAGATTTATTTTAATTTTTATTAAACAATAGTTTATTTTATCTCGCTAAATGACACTAAGCTTAAACTTATTATTTAGCTGGATTCGGACAGAAGAGAGAGGAAAAAACATAATTACGTACTTCAAACTTTATTTTACGATTCAAAAACCTTAAACACAATAAGAAATCTAATACAGAGTCTTAGAATTAGAAACATAGATTTATAAACTAAAACCACACCGCATGGGTTTAATTATCTTTCATAAAGTTTCATTTCATCTAACTGGTGACCAATGCGGCAACGAAGGACTGAAATGAGTAGACACAACTCTAGAGTCAAGCAGCTCCATGATCGGCGTGAAGCTCACGCACCTTGGGACCTTATACTGATTAATCGATGCACCTCTCGAGATCGCATAGTCCATAAGCTCCTCAAACGTACCGTTCTTCACCACACGTATCTCCAACGGACCAATAGATTTATCAGCGACTCGGCTTTGTCTATAAACCGAGTTTAGCGATTCCTCCATCTCTAAACAGCACTGAGCCATAACTTCATCGCTAGGAAGAGCGGTTGTGTGATCTCTACCAAGTAGCTCCCAGTAGATTACGTAATGACCTGGTATGGTTTTCGTATATGCGTAGCTCGTGTACTCGATCACACGCGTTCCTTGTTCTACAAGCAACCTCGATGCATTCTCCACTGCCTTTTGTAGCTCAGCCTCATCCGTTTTATCGGATTCGATGCTTAGTAAAACATTCTTTCTTCGTATGAATTTGAACTGCGGAGCGGAATTGTGGAATCCTGTGACACGAAGAACGTCACCAACTCTGTAACGGCAGAGCCCAGCATAGGTCGTGATCACAAGTTCGTACTCTTTTCCAATCTCAACATCAGCTAACTCCACAAGTGAGGTTTCGTCTAATGATCCTTCTGCAGCTCCATCTCCATTGTGGTTATGTGGAAGGAACTCGAAGTAGGCCATGTTAGGCATGATTGTATAAGAAACCTCCGAGGGTTTACACATCGGTTTTAGGTTAATACCAAAGTAACTTTCAGAGGAAGCATACATCGTACAAGCCATTGGTAATCCGCCGCTATAGTACTCCAACGTCGGGATATACTGAGCCATCGCTCCGGTAACAATCACATCGAGGTACTTTGTGTTAGGCCAAATCTTTGTGATGATCCCTTCCCAATTCTCTTGTGAACAAACCTCAGTCAAAAACTCAGCCAGTTCTTGATCAGATTTTGTCAAAATCTTAGACATACGATGTTTAATAGCAGGGTCGAAGATTCTAGAACTTAGGGTTCCGGTTGAGATATCCCGAGCAAGTTCCTTCCAATTGGTCTGGAGGAAACTTATAGCACGTAGGAGTCCAGACGCAAAGACTGCACCAAGGCGAAGAACGTCGTGGCGCATTAAGAGACCACAAAGCATTTGAGCATACATGCTTTGAGACGAGTCCGGGCAGAGGATGGCTTCATTGGGACTAGTATAGACGTTGTACGGATCGTACGGTCGTCTCCTGAAATGGTCGCTTTTGTAGTAACTTGTGAGAACCGGACGAGCTGGTAAGCCACCTGACGTCTTAGACTCTGACTTCACAAACAGGAAGTATAAGCCTTTCCCTTTGTCTAATCCCGGCACGTAGCTGTAATTAAACAATTTTTGGTTAATTTAATAAATCGTTACAAAAATGAATAATATATATATAATTAAATGTTTAAAATATAGATACTTACAGATTCATCACAGGCATGAGAAGACTGTATAGAAGCTGACGTCTGTCTAAGTCTTCTTCAATTGTTGGCATTAATTTTCTTTCACCAGCAGATGTCCCAGAGCTGCATATATATAATATAAATTGGTCAACTCTAATTATGTAAATAGAAATTAAATTATGATTTATAATTATTTGTAAAGTTGACTTACCTTGTGAGAAACTCAGTGATGGGGTGAGAAGACAAGATCGGAGAACGATCACCGTTGGATATACGTTGAATCTCCGGCTTTAAATCTTCGTATGTAACCACCGGAACTCTTTTCTTAAATGTTTCCCGATCAGTGGAACCATTAAGACCAAACCTTTTCAAATATTCGGTGTTCGAGTTACGACTCAGTATCTCTCCAAGAACCTTCTCCTGAACTGAGTCTGGGTTCCGAGTCATCTCTTCAATGAACTTGAGAGCTTTCACGTCTTTCTCAGAGGTCGTTGGTGAAGACATCCGAGATTGAAGAGGCGAATCAACGGCCATGATGTATAGGAAGTGTTTTTTTTCTTAAGCAAAGTGTTTGATTTAGCAAATGTAGTTTGATGAGGATAACTCGGCGAAGAGAGGGCTGTATTTATAAAGAAGGAAGTACCACGTCAGCGAAGTCCATATGTGTGGGCCCGGGAGTACTTTGGTTAGATATTTGACTTGATCTTTGTTTGTCACAGGGTTGTAGCTGTAACGGGGGACAAAAGGTTCAGTCAACAAATAAACCAATGTCAGTTTATGAAACATGTAGGACCCACATGTCTCTGCCACGTAAGCGTTCTGATTTTGTCTTATTAGTTATAGGCGTCATTCTGGACTTACGTGGCTCATTTTTTTGTGATTCTTTGTTTGGTCGTCGATAAAGACGGTCGAATACTATAATCTTTGCTTATAACGCTAACAACGGATACTTTAAAATTAATCGTAATTTGATTATTTAATCAATATAATAATATTTAGCTTAGGGGATCATGTTGTTGTTTCTGGAGGCATTTTGATAATCTATAATGTAAATTAATTTTTAATATATATTATCTAGTGCAACTCTCATTGCTCTACATAGCGAAGAAATATATCAAATCACCTACCTAAACATTTCACTGATTATGATTAATATTATGATCATGATTATTATTATAATTACAATTTTCTGGTTTCATTGTTTTCATCATTAAGCTAGTTACTAACGTCGGAGTTTAAATTCACTGTTATTTACTTCAGTTCACATTTATCCCCTCTATTAAAAGTTTATATTGAATCAATATTTAAATACAAAACATATAATATATAAAATTATAAGGACTATACACATACAACCTCCTAGGACGGATGAGAATCCGGAATTGCAAATCTTATGAAAAGATGTATAAGTTCACGTGTTTATTCATTTAAATAAAATTTAAATAAACTAGTACAACTAGTAGTCCGTGAAAGATTTAATATGAAAGAAAAAATTCTTAATAAGTTATATAACTTTGTACTGTTTTTATAAAAATAAAAAATAAAAAATTAAATGGAGTGTTTTGGAAAACACAATTTTAAAAAGCAAGGAATGGTGTGTAAGGATGTTTCATTTGGGTTCATGATCGTCGCTCGTGCTGTGCCCTCCCCAACTTGCTCCATTTAATTCCCTATGTTTTCTCATTTTATTTTCCTAAAACATATCGTTTTTTGTATATGTATAACACTTGTCATTAACCCCTTAGAGTTTTATACGTACATTTATGTTTTAACACCAACATAAAACAGTGCATATATCATATAATATAAATTCGTCATGGCGTTAGGTCGCTCGACATGTAATAGTAGTAACAATTATAGTGTGATTAGAAAAGCTGAATAGACCAATTATTTATATATAACTTAACGAAATGAAAAGACATAATCTCAAAGTCGTACACGTTAATCTGTTGTCAAATAGTCCATAACTAAAGTCTAAAGTCAATGGTATACAGTACTCTGTTGACTATTGTTATTTATAGACCCTTAAATCAGCTAGGCAAATAGTACTTATAAAAACATTTTATATTATTTTTTGTTGGATCAATTCTCTAAAATTAGTTTGTTCAATTCCAAAATCAGAATTAAAGCTACCAAACTTCATTCAAGCTAATCCATTTACTGGACGCCATAATTGAATGACTCAAAATCTGAAATGTCATAATTATTAGGCTGATTTTGGAGATTTTTTGGTAAACTTTTTTAAAAGAAAAACAAATCCTAGCCGCATAAAAAATAAATTAGTATTTATAACATAAAGCTCTCTATGAAAAATAACTTTATCTAGTATTAAATATTAAATTAGAAATTATGTTATAAAAATTCTGTACGGGTTTACAGTAAACATTTCGGGCATAAAAAGCATAATGTCATTCATGATTTTAAAGGCGACAAAATTAAAATTAAATAAATTTTAACTGATAATTATTACTTTAAAAAGTGCTGTGAATTTTAGATAACATCAATTGTTCCAGTTTTTTAATTTATATAGATGTAATAATTCTAAAGGAAAAAGTAAACTAATTTTAATTTAAAATAAAAACGTTATCATGTTGTTAGAAAGAATGTTACATAAGCATCGAATCTGGCCTTGCGTGTTTTTTAATCTGAGTCTGATTTCCAAAACAAATGAATATGTCGTTGCATAAATAAAATTTAATAAAACCTAACGTTCATAAGTCTGATTTGTTTGATTCACTATGTTCTACACAATTTTTATTCAATGATTAAATAATAAAAAAGGAAGCATGTAGTGGTATGACAACAAATATTGAGTTCTGAATAAAGTTGGAATTAAACTTATCTGCCACTATATATTAACTTTATTTAATTTTGTACAAAATAACGAAATTTGACCAATTCAAGTTTCGTTAAAAAAAAAAACGACTCTATGTTAAAGAGATAGAAAAATCCAAAAAAGGCATGACATATATTGCTGACGATTTAGATGAACCATTCCTCTATATATTAATACAAAAATTTTAATTGGTCTTCCAATTATCAACACATAAAACCAAAGTCACCAAGTTTGCTAAATTAGTAATACAATAATTTGTGTTCAACTCAATATTATAACAATAATTAAGTCAGCTCTTTTACGTGTTTACGTATTGCATAGTGTGGAACAACAAATTAAGTAATAAACCAACAATTAGGTAACAAAAAAAAACTAATTAATACATGCGATTGAGGAGTATTTTAAATTAATAGGAACATGCATGAACGTTACAATACTTGGTCCCGTTCAAATTATGTAAGTATGTATACATCTTTATTGCATGCATGTGAACAGATTTCTGTTTAAAGAAGTAGTCTCACTTTAAGTTGATATGTCACTACTATTTTCACGATTTTGGATGTTTTTTTCTGATAAGTTTTAATCTCTTTTTTTTTTTTTAAAAACCTCATAATGATCGAGCTTTTAATAAAAGTAAAGAGTGAACCATACAACAAAAGCATAGGGTTTCTTCTTCCAAAAATTGTACATGTTTCGGGATCAGAGAAATATCATAAAGACATAAGCATAAGTTTATGGGCAGACACTGTCGTTGTTTTATCTTTGCATTGTCCTGTCATTTCTATGTTTTTCTTTTGGATGAACTTTGATGTGTTTTCTGTATATATAGTAACAAATAATGCGTTTTATAATTTTTCTCGATGACACGATAATATATTTAATGCGTTTAGTATTTGATTATTGAAACCATAGCCAGTTTTCACTATCAGAAAGTTTCAAAATAAATTAATCTATAAAAATCGGCCCACAGAATCGGTTGATAAAAACCGTTGAACTACAAGACATTTAAAAAAGGATGTTATTATCCGTCTTCAAACTTCAAATGTTTGAATGAATTTGTCTGCTAAGACTTTTGATATATCAATCATAGATTCAAAGTATGATCAGGAAATGTTACCCGTACACGAAACCCCTACCAACATATAATTGGGTACATTGTAAATTAACAAACTGATCTATATATTAAATTATTCAATACTACAAATAGTTAATTATACTGCTTTTTTTAACAAGGGGACATATAACTATCAGTCCGTGACCTAATGGTTCTGCAAATATAAAATTAATATTACTTGTATGTGATTTGAGATTTCAAAGCTCATAAATATATTAAAAAAATAGATAATTTATTACGTATACGTTAATATAAATGTTTATACCCAGAAAAGGACTGAGTCGGGTTCGGTATATTACGACAAATTACGCCGTAACAATCCATTTTTTATTTGATTTTTGCTAATGGTTGTAGCAATCAAACTACCGAACACATTCTCTTTTAGTCGCTTTCGTATTTGAGACACGGCCACTTTCAGTGTTCAATTACTTCTTAAATTATCTATTTTTCAACGTAACAATCTGAAATAAACTTAGTTATATCTAGTCTTGGTCGTCGTCGTCTTTTATATTCGTGTTATAAACGAAATGTATGATTATAATGAAAACACATGTGTTTATTTCTTAAATACCTTGGATTTCTAGATCTTAGAACCGAACATTACAACTTGAAACAAGACCCGAATTTATAATTTACTTTATTTTATTTTTCTGTTTGAATTTTTCTTTATATCTTGTTTTTATATTTGCCTAGAAGCAAAAAAGAATTAAAACAGAAGTTGACGGTAACTACACATGACTAAGGCCGGAGGAGCAGGACATAGCTTTAGTTCTGTAGGCACGATTAATATGTCTCTTCTCTTACACCTTTTGTCTTTTTCCTTCTTTTTTTTTCGTTTCTGTCACTTTTCTCTAGGTTTTGTCCCTCTTTGACTATTTCTTTTAATTAAAACAGAAGTTTTCAAAATTTGATTATTACTTTAGTTATATATTGTTAAATTTTCTTATTGTTATATTTTGTTTGATCTCCTTGTCTCCACCGAAATCTTTGATTTCATTTGCCCAACAAAAATCTTTTAATTGCTACATGTAAAAAAGTACTTGGTAGGCTTCTGAATTTTAAAAGTACTGTATAAATATAGAAAAAGATACATTAACTCGTGCTTGCTAATATATAGGCTGGGCCCATAGTATGTGAAGATTAATGGGCTTATTCCTTTTACTTATGTGCCTAAATCTTGGCATCAAAGAATAATTAAATCCAATTCGAAGATTAGTAGCCGCCGAAGATGGCCACGTCACCACTGCCTATGGTTTCCGACTCCCGTAGATTAGTGCATAGACTCTGATAGGTCCAGGGACAGACATGTCATCATGAACACTAGAATGGGTGAACCATCCAAAGATACTTAAAAAAAGCCAGAATCGAAATTGATGAAATTGTAGTTTTAGATTGGTTAGTATACGAACATGACATTGTGAATCTCTTTTTATTTCCAGGTCCAGTCCTGACCTAAAACTCATGAAACTAATATTTTAACAAATTTAACAACTATGTCTTGTAGCAAAATGTATAGTGAATCTCAACTTGAATTAACGACTGAACTGCCAGGCCTAGCCCGACAAGAGTTACAAAAAGGTTCATTGCCCAAGAGTCCAGTGATCCTATTCTTTTTTTAAAGAGTCCAACGTTGCGTTTTAAACATTTTATGGGATCAATATTTTAGAAGCCTAATTTTCTTCGTTCTAGGATCTTAAAAACATTGGGCACACATGTTTTTTACGTAGATTGAAACTTTTACGTTATGTATCATCCCATCATTATATGATCATCTGACCTGTTTCCTTAAAAGATTCGTATGCAAGTCATCGCCCTGCTGTATGCAATTAGAATACGTCTAAAGAAACCTCATAATCAATTCAACATCGGTTTAAGCAAACCTTCGATGATTCATAGAGTTTGTAATTGCTTTCGTACTAAGAGAAAGCAATACATAAGTTCTGTGCCAAGATTTTGATCTGCTTATAATAACCTTTAGAAGAAAAACATTTTACTCTGCAAAAGATTTGAAATCATGTACTTTTTTATTAAGCAATCATAAAAATATAGAACTATTTCCTCGCCAACACGTTTCAAGTTTCAAGACTCCATGTGAAATCTCCAACACACCACTCTATATAAGTGATCCAATGAATACAACTACCAACTTAACAAGAAGAAGAAGATGGACTATCTTCAAATATTACTTCATTCAATATTTATTTGTTTCTCTATCACATTCTTTTATCGAAAACTAAATCTAAAGCCAAATTTGCCGCCGTCTCCGGCAAACTCATTACCAGTGATCGGCCATCTCCACCTAATAAAGCGACCGTTCCACCGGAAGTTTCTTTCCTTCTCTCAATCCCTTAAAAATGCTCCAATCTTCCACATTCGCCTCGGAAACCGTCACGTGTACGTCGTTTCATCACGTGCCATTGCCGAGGAATGTTTCACTACAAACGACATCGTTTTGGCCAATCGACCTGTATTGATGATAAACAAGCATTTAGGGTATAATGCTACACATATGATCGGAGCATCTTACGGCGATCATTGGCGGAGCCTTCGTCGAATCACCGCCTCTGAGATATTTTCGTCTCTTAGACTTTCTACGTTTTTGTATATTCGTAAAGACGAGATCCGACGGCTAATGTTACGTCTCTCCCGAGATTCCTTACACGTACGCCTTTATAAGTCATATTAATTACTTATTTAATAATTAATTAAATAATTCATATGTTTTTATGATTTTTAGGTTTAATAATTAATAAATAATTCATAACCTTGTAATCAGGGATTTGTGGAGGTGGAGATGAAGTCACTATTTACAAACATGGCATTCAACAACATCATCAGAATAATAGCTGGGAAGCGATACTACGGTTATGATGCAGAGGACGAAGACGAAGCCAAACTCGTGAGACAATTAATTTCTGAAGTTGCGGCCGGTGACAGTGGAAGAAATCCAGCAGATCATCTCTCATTTTTGGGTTGGTTCACAGGTTCTGAAGCACGTATCAAAGACCTGGCTCGTAGATTTGACGCCTTCTTGGAGAAACTTATAAATGAGAAACGTGCAGAAAAAGAAACAACTGACACAATGATTCATCACTTCCTTTCTCTACAAGAAACTCAACCTAATCGCTATACAGATGTTATCATCAAAGGAATCATTCTTGTAAGCATATCAAACAATCAAACTATATACTAAAATATCTATATAAATATGAATATTAAGCTATATCATTATGTGTATATATATAATATAAACTAATGTGCAGGATTTGATCGTTGCTGGGACGGACACGGTATCTATAACGTTAGAATGGGCACTGTCTAATTTGTTGAATCATCAAGAGGTACTAAAGAAACTAAGAATGGAAATTGATGATAAAATCGGTTTAGACCGGTTAATGGATGAACCGGATATTGTAAATCTCCCTTATCTTCGAAATGTTATACTTGAAACACTCCGTTTGTATCCTCCGACACCGTTGCTAATCCCACACTTGTCTTCGGAAGATTGTAAAGTGGGAGGCTATGATATGCCACGTGGCACAATGTTGTTGATTAATGTGTGGGCCATGCATAGAGATCCGGAGTTATGGGAAGAGCCGGAGGTGTTCAAACCGGAGAGGTTTGATAAGGAAGGGGAAGCTCAAAAGCTTATGCCGTTTGGGCTCGGACGAAGAGCATGTCCTGGAGCTGGGCTTGCTCACAGGTTAGTGGGCCTGACTCTTGGGGCGCTGGTCCAATGTTTCGAGTGGGAGAGACTTAGTGCGGACAATATTGATATGAAAGAAGGCAAAGGAGTCACAATGCCCAAAAAGAAACCATTGCGAGCCTTGTGTAAAACACGTTTTCTCAATATATAAAAATCTGATGCTGATGGAAGTTTTATTTATTTTCTTAAGATTAACTTATAACTTATCTTAAAATAATTTGTGGAAATTTTCTGGAATGATCAAACATACCGTAGGAATATGGTATATTCTTGTTTTTTAATCAAAAATTGTCAAACATTATATATCATATAATGAAAGATCAAGATTGACGAGTCTTTCCACAGCTACTAGTCTGAAGCGGTGAACGAAGGTAAAATAAATATATCAAAAAATTAAAACCAACTATGCCTATAATAATGTATCGAGTGACGTCATCATAAAATAAAAAATTCAAATCACCTACTCCATACTCCAGTAATAAATGCAACTAGTCAGTGCCGTCATCATACGATAAAACTCGTTATAATTTCCGATATAAAATTGTCTGTTTTCTCTCTCGCAAATGCAAATGCTCGTATAAACAAAATTATATTGATTTTTTTTTTATATATTAATATCATTTTTATTAATAATATATTTTTATTAAAATTTATGTTTTTTATAAAAAATATTTTTTTATTTATTTAAAGTTAAGATTTAATGTTTAATATTTGAGTTTGATATTTATTATTTAGGGGTTAGAGTTTAGTGTTTAGATTTAGTATTTATTATTTAAGGTTTAAAATTTTGATTTAGAAATTAGAATTTAGTATTTAAATTTAGAGTTTTGGTATATAGTGTTTGGATTTACTATTTATTGTTTAGGATTTGTATAATTTTTTTTAAAATAAAGTTTAATTTTTAATTTACTTGAATTATTAAATGTTAATTTTGTCCTGAATTAATTTTAGTGATATATATGAAATATAAAATAAAATTAGTAGTATTTAAAAGAATTGATTTTTTATCGATTTTTCAGCAAACAAACAAAATTAAGTAGTAATTTGCTACAATAATTTTATTTATTGTTTCTTGATTTGTATAACTTTATTTTGAATTAAATAAAGTCATAATTATATATTTTGGAGAAAAAGAAAGTCATATATATATATATATATTATATTTTGGAGAAAAATAGAAAGTCCTATATATATAAATATATTATATTTTGGAGAAAAAAGAAAATATGCAAATCAATAGTCAATAGAAACACAATTAAAAAACAGAAAGTCATTTTGGCATCATTTCCAAAATTAACTCTCCCATTTGATTATACTAAGTAACCTTTATAATTAATTAATTATAATTACATTGAGAACAAATTATTATAAATAGTGTATTTTATTCCTTTTTTTAATATTGGGCACTTGCTTTTGCTAGATAATCAAATTTTATTTGTTTTAAATCTGCAAACACCAATTTGGTCCATCTTCCACACACATAAATACAAAAGGAAGAAAGATACAAATCCAAAACAAAAACAAAAAGCAATCAACAAGAAAATGGACATCTCCCAAATTTTACTTGTCTCTATTGTTGTTCTCTTTATCTCTATCAAACTCTTTCTCAAAAACTCAAACCGTAAACCTAACCTTCCT